>CBVK0100268659.1:0-12496 GCA_900067695.1 Picea abies
TAAATTCAAATAATTGGAGAGTGCTGGACAAAAATCAAAATGATTTCAAGTAATGGATAGGTGTTGCATGGGTGCTTACTCAATTCACTATCATAAATGCCCATAGAATTTAGGTATCATATTATTACATTAATAAAATGATTTAACCAAAATATTATTTTGGTTGCAACTTATTTTATTTTGATATATTTTTTATTTTGATATATTTTTTAGTGGGGATTTTGGTTTAAAATAATTTTATATGTACAATAATTTTGAGATTAAAACCATTGATAAGATATTATTTGTATTAAATTTTATTTTTAAATAATTTCATATATATAAATAACTTGGAGATTAAAATAATGAATAAGATATTATTTGTATTAAGTTTTTTTAAAGTTTAGTTTTAAAATGTAAGTTTCTAAGGTGATATGATAACATATTTTGCATTGTTGATAAATGTGTTGTAAAATGTTTTTGACTTGAAAAAATGAATTTATATTGAAAAATAAAGATAAATGATAGACATGATTTTTGAATTACATAATTAAATAAGACTAGATAAACATGCACTATTAGCTCTAGCAAATAATAATGTTCCATCCTTAACAAAGAAGTGTGGCAAAGAAATATATTTTAGGGCAACTCTCCTCTTACTAATCTCATTGCAAGAAGACTCTTTTAAGAAAAGGAAGAAGATATGAATCATATTCTTAGATTCAAAAAATATTGAATTTTTGTGACTTTATTCAATACAACAAAACAAAATTTGATAATAGCCATGTTAATACTAAATACTCTACATTCCTTGAATGGTATCTGATGAAAATGGAAAATAGAGATGAAAATATAAGTAAATAACTTTTTAACTCTCACCAAAATGAACCGACAAAGTTGCGGAATTCACGTGATAGGAGGGTAGGGATGTCGGATTTCTATGGTACAAAGTCTCGCCTGCAACAAACAAATGGTTTTGTTGTCGAGACCAGAGACTCTAATTGAGAGGAATGTTTTGGAGGCCGAATAAGGAGGATATCACTGAATGGCTAGAGAGTAAACAATGATAATTTTCCATAGAACAGAATAGGAACCCAAGGCTCAGTGATGAACAGTGGTTGCAAAGGCATGTATTCACAGATCTTCATGAAATCTTCTTTGGTGATTTTCCAATAATTTTCACTAAATGGTTAGAAAGGCTAGTGGAGAATGTTGGGAGATATCAAGCTGAAGCTCTGAGAAACTGGACCCCTGAATTGATCAAACAGTTGAATACAGTAAGTAATAAGTTTCTCATGTAGTTGATTTTTGGTTGAATAGTGTACTGGGAGGTTACATTACAGAGTTTGCAATAGATTTTACCCAGTCTTATAGTGTCATAAAGCACAACTTTTTCAAGGTTCTGCGCGGAATATATCCAAACACACTGTCTATCTAGATAAAAATGTTCTTGTGCGACAAGAATGTTATGAAGATGAAGTGTGATTGGTAGACGCATTCGCACACATAGAGGAACTGGGGGATGACCAAAGGATGGTCTGAGAGTGGAAAGGATGAGTAGGGATCAGATGTACTTAGGATGCTAAGAGAGGAAGACACTGACTCAGAAAGAGAGATTGGAGTATTGCAATATGGGAAAAGGTTTAGGTATAGTAAGAAGGAGATTGTGGCTGAGAGAGAAGAGAAAAACAAAGTGTTTGAGAAAAGAGACCCATGCGCAACACTTCAAATCACACCATACAGAGAAATAAAAGGATCCTCAGTACAGTCTAGTAGAAGAAGGAATTCCATCTCATATTGGAATTTGTTTTGAACCCATGACCTCGTGTGCGTCACCCATATCTGAAGAAAAAACTAGAACTTTGTTGAGAGAAATTGTAGTTAATGGAGGAAGTCAGAAGAGTAGTTAGAATAGTGGAAGTAGCGTAGTGAACCAGATTCAGTCATCATCATTGAAGGTAAGTACTACAGAGAATACAATGGTAGGAATAGATCATACACTAAGAATGCATGAATTCCAGGAAGTAGGGTCGGAGGACCCAAAGCGACATCTATTTGTGTGTGACACGATATGGACCGCAAAGAATGTCTAGGATGAGGAAACAAAGATTGCGCAGTTAGGGACGATGTTTAGAGGTCGTGCACTATTGTGGTACATGAAGTACCAGAATACTACACGGGCATGACAGTCAAGAACTTTGGCAGAGATTGGGCAAGCGTTGTTAAAGGAATTTCGGAAGCCGAAATTTGAATCGCAGTATATCACATAGATGAAAGAGATTAAGCAAGTACAGAATGATACAGTTTTTTATTATGATAAAAAATTTAAAGATGTGATGGGTAGATTAACATTTCATATTCCCGACGAACAACATTGAGAATGGTTTATTGAAGGTTTTTTGTTGCACATGTGTTGTCCGTTGACACAACAGAAGGTCACGTCACAACCTGAAGAAATAGAATTTGAGATGAAGTTGGAAGCATATCTTGTAGGAGATGGGCATGTATGGCACAGGTACAGTCACAGTTGGTTACATTGAGGATTTAGTTATCAGAGATAACAAAGGAAAAGGAAAAGCGTGAACAAGTTTGGTGTATTACATGCAAGATAAAAGGCCATCGAAAGGAAGAATGTCCAACATTTGCGTAGTATATGGCCACAAGAGCATTGAATCCATTGGCAGGAGGAGTAGGGTATTGCGAGATATGTAATACATGGGGACATCATCTGACTACTTGTCCATTATTGAAGAAGTACTAGAGTACGCCTAGGAATTTGTTCTATCATTTTTGCAAATATGTAGGACATGATGAGAAATATTTTCGTACATTCGACTTAATGAGAGAGCACAATTCAGATGTGTACAAAATTCAAGAAGAAAATGCCACAGTAGAAGGAGGGGTTCCACATTACAATACACCGAGAGAATTTAATCAGGGTGGATGAGGAGGATTCGATAGAGGTCGAGGATGTGGAGGATTTGGTCGAGGACCGATCATTTGTTACAATTGTAATCAACTGAGACATTTAGCTAGAGACTACATGAATCCTTGCATGATGTGCATGTATTGCAGAGCATTGGACCATGCAACAAAAGAATGTCCTCAAATAATAGTGAAATGGCATGCAAGAGGGAACCATAACCAACATTAGAATCTAAACCAGAACCTACAGATGATAGTAGTCGAGGAGCGTGACGATCAACCCAAAATAGTATCTGTTACGCCCAGAGGAACGAGAACTAGACCAGATGCGATGGAAAAAGGAAAGGGGTTCGAGCAATGGATAAGGAAAGAAACCGAGCCCACGACAACATTTAACCCACATAAAGAGAAATAGACATATCAACAAGCCAGGAAGGAGATACTAGGACCGGATTGGATAGAATCAACATCAAACATGCCACCAATATATGATATGTCGTCAGTTTATGATCACACCATTCCATAAAGGTTAGTTGAAAAGATAAATACGTTGAAATATTTTCTAAAGAGTTGTTTAGAATTGATTAAGGAAAAAACAACGTTGAATTCATTGCACTGGATGATCGATCAATGTACCTAAGACCAAGCAGTACCTATGATGTAGAGAGAACTAAACCAAGTACTGCGCAAGAAGAGGACAAATAGAGAATTCAGATTGAGTACGTAGATAGGAGAGTACGAAATGTATAATGTCATCTTGGACTTAGGAACATATGTCAACGTTCTTCCAATACAGGTGTGGGCAATGATGAGGAAACCGAAGTTAGTTTGGTCAATTGTTTAGTTGAGGTTGGAAAACTAGCATAAGATAATATTGATCGAGAAACTAGTAAGAGTACCTTTTAACATACATGGAGTGTGCAATGTAGCTAACTTTGAGGTCATTGAGATTGTGGATAATAGTCAGCCATATCCATCATTGCTCAGACTGGATTGGGCCTTTGAAAATCAGGTGATTATTAACTTGAAGAAAAGAGAAATGATTTTTGAAGGAGGAGGCTTAAAGGTCACTGTGCCATTAGACCCCATAGAGGGAGGAAGGTATGTGGAGCCTGTGAGAAAATAAATTGATAACTTGTACAATATGACAATACACATGGATGATTATGTCAATCCCACTGCAAATGATGCACTTTTTTGGAGAAGCATTATCTCTTGTGCATCAGACTCGAAGGAAGGACTTGAACATTAGTAACATAGGTTGCATGAAGTATCGACCAAAAGATGTGCTCACATTACTCACTCTTTGTGTTGGATCGAAATAGAGGTATGTGATACACCAAGCTTTTATGGATTAACTAAGGTAAGTTATTTTGTCAAATATTTTGAGTTGTGGATACCCGAACAACAAAGATTGTTGTCATTCCATGTTGCACTGAGAGCAACCCCAACAAGATGGTGGGAAACACACAAGGAAGGAATAGAGGCTTGGAAACAATGTAAAAGGATGGTGTGGATTATATTTGGAACAGAGGAAGCTACACATAAGTATACAAGGATGAGAAGTATGAAAAATCATATTGTGTAGTGTATGGCAACTTGGAGACATGTGTCAAAGTAGGAATGGACACACAGGTTCATGCATACACTTGAGACGATTCCAAAAAAAGGGTATCTAGAGTTATAATTGCGCCAAGGGACAACATATTGGGAAGACCTCGCCTAGAATTTTAAGGTAACATTTAATTTTGAAGCCGAGTCACCTTTAGTAGATACAGTTTTGCAAGTCATTAGGAGCAATATTTTTATGGAAGAAGGTCTGATAAAAATAGTATCCACATGTAGTGCACACAGGGAATCTACGACAGTCTATGAACTATTAAAATGTTATAATGTTACTAAGGAATATCAAGAAGAAGAAGACCCAAGAAATGTGTAAGTACTAGAGACTGAAGGGGAGCGTGCGATAGAAGGTCCAAAACTTTAATATGATGCATATGAAAAGATGTTAAGGGTGCACAAAGTGAATACTGGCATGAAATAGAAACCTAAGTTCATGAAGATTGGTGACTATTGGAACGATGAGACTGTTAAAAATATTCCTGACCTATTACATGAGTATCGGGATCTCTTTCCGAAAACATTTTCAGTGATGAAGGGAATTGCCGAGGAATTGGGTGAGATGAAGATCACGTTAAAACCCAACACTAAACTAGTGAGACAAAGACCTTACAGATGGAATCCGAAGTACAAGGAAAAAGTGAAAGCAAAGCTTGATAGAATGATAGAAGCTCGTATCATTAAGCCCGTCGCAGAGTCTAAATGGATAATCCCAATGGTCATTCAAGATAAGAAAACAAGGGGTATTATAATTTGTGTAGACCTAAGGAAGTTGAACAATGCCTGTTTGCATGACCTATTTCCAACCCCCTTTACATACGAAGTGTTAGAAAACGTAGGAGGACAAGAGGCCTACTCATTCACTAATGGATTTTCAAGATACCATCACATCAAGATTGCGCCAAAAGATAGACATAAGATAACATTTGTGATCGAATGGGGAAGCTTCCAATACATAGTGATGTCGTTTGGGTTAAATAATCCACTTGTTGTGTTTTCTAGAGTAGTTGTCGCAACCTTTAAGGATTTTATTCATAAGTTTCTTGAAGTGTACTTAGATGATTGGAATGTATTCATCCTATTGAAAGATCACATAGAAACTCTAAGGTTGATGCTTTATAGATGTAGAAAATATCATATATCATTAAATTTGAAGAAGGGTATTTTTTTTGCATTGTTTGGGATATTGTTAGGTCATGCGGTATGCAAGCAAGGTTTGTTGGTTGATCCTTCCAAGATAGTAGTAAATGTTAATTTACCACCACCTGAAACAGTGAGATAGTTGAGAACAACTTTGGGTCATATAGGATCTTACAGGAAATTTGTAACACCCCTTTTCGGCCATCCTACCGTGTAGGTGTTACTACGCGGAATAACACATTCTCATCCATAGTTAATCACGTGCATTTACGCAGTAAAATACATTTAAGCTCAGAGTACTCATAAGAGACATTTTAACATAAATAATCCATGGCACATACATTAATCCAAATGCACAGCGGAATGCATGATCACTTTAATACACAGAGATACCAAAACATATTGATAAAATGTGATAAAACATAGTTAGACACTTATCTTGTAGCAATGGTGGTTCCACCAACCAAGTGTAGGCCTTCCACGAACCTCCCAGTCGTAGACCACACTGCTCATCATCTCAACAGTGGATCACCCCGAGCTGGGACCGAGCTCCACCCCAAGGCAAGGAATCCTAGGCTAGGCTAAGGTTACAGGAAAAAACAACACAGAAATATCTGGAAGGATTCTTCCCAAAGATGCCATCTTATGCCCACTACTACCAGACTCTCATTCCCCACATGCCTATTCCGCCCGGGAGTATACACCTTCACACACACAGTCCATCGGTGCTAACCTCCCTCTCTGGGTCTCCGCAACAAGCCAGATTAGGAAGTCTCAGAGCCCATAGCTGGTGCTGGACACTCTCTGGAAGAAACCACTTCCTAGCAAACTCTTTCACCTGGAAAGAGTTGCTCGCAGGCCTGACAACCTGCCTCTTCCAACATCAACCACCTCCCTCACCTGGAGAGGGGTCATACGCAAGCTCAGCAATGGCTTACTCTGGCCAGTATGCCATGCGCAGACCAGCATTGCGTGACCACCACAGTTAACCGGGAATACAAACTCAGACTTCTCACACAAGCTCAACAAGGGCGGAAAGGTCTCAGGGTGTTGATTCTGGGAACTACACAGACTCTCTGCCCCCACCCCATCCCGTTTCCCTTCCGCCCTACCCAATATAGACTCCCCCTCTGGTGTCGGGAATGCGTGACAGACAATCCACGCAAGGGTCACGCAGGTTCGGACGGTTCAGACCCAGGGATGTACCATCTATCCACACAAACACAGATACACGCCTCCTCGGTTCAGAGGAGGTATGAGGGTTTTGTTGCAAGAGTCAGACCCCTTCCCTCCTGGCAGTCCGTGAGTCCCCTGCAGGAGGAACCCCCAACACGGCTCATCTCAACCTTTTATTGCATGGCCAAGGTTGACATTTGTCACCCATGGGACTGCATGCGTTCCACCAGCACGCGTTCCTCCCACCACTTGGGAAATCATGTGTACTTCCAAAAGGACTTAGGATAAAAACATATGATGCACATATCTTTTGAAATAATATTAAAATATTATTTCCAGGTTTAAGCCCCCCCTAGGCTTAGCCCCTAGGCTCAACACTTAGCCCCTTTTTCCCACCTCCAGCCCCTAATTCCTTGCCCACTCTGTGGATGCTTAGTCCCCCTTCACTCATTCATCATGGTCGGTCTGCACCTGGCGGTGTTTATATTTTATTAATCGATCTGCATACATCCAAGTTCATCAACAGGCTCCTGGCCTTCAACACTTAGGCTCCCTGGCCTAACAAACACATAAGCCTACACAAACACATAAGCCTACCAAACTCGTCTCACCAGCCTATAAAACATGTTTACAATTCATTTCATATATCAGGATTTGCAACGGGGCTCGGCCTTGGGGACACTACAAAATCTATTAAAGGCCATGTGCAGATTATAGCTCCAATGGAAAACATATTGAAGATAGAAGATAAGTTTCAGTGGAATGAAGATTGTCAGCGGGGTCTAGATGTATTGAAGAAGAAGTTAGTAATTGCACCCATTTTCATGTTCCTGGATTGGAATAAATAATTTCACATTCATGTAGATGCATCGTTGATAGCACTCGAAGCAGTGTTATCCTAGCCAGAAGAGGGAGAGTTAGACCATCCAATTGTCTTTGCTAGTAGGAAGTTGTCGAATGATGAAAATAATTACACGATGAAAGAAAGGGAAGGCTTGAAAATGGTTTATGCCTTGCAGATGTTCATACACTACTTGTTGGGGTCCCATTTCAAGATGTATACAGACCACTCTGCACTTAGATATCTAGTGAACAAGCCAGTGTTNNNGGGGGGGGGGGGAGTGATATGCAGATGGTTATTGTTATTCCAGGAGTATGATTTCGAAGCTATTGTGAAGCAAGGGAAGCTAAATGCATGACCAAACCATTTGTTGCGGATACTGACAGGAGAAGATGCAGAGAACCTATACGATATTTTACCACATGCACATTTATTCTTGGTTCAAATGGTAGACGAACATTTTGTAGAAATTGTCCAATATTTGAGTACGAGAATCACTCCATCCGATATGTCAATAGCATAGAAGAAACAATTAGTGGTTAAAGTTGTGGATTATCAGTTGATTACATGAAACTTATACAAGTTAGACACAGATGGGATACTGTGATGTTGTGTGCGAGAACACGAAAGATTGATGATCCTAGTATAGGCGCATGATGGAATTGCAAGAGGCCATTACGCAGGAACAACCATAATACATAATATATTGCATGCAGGGCTATGGTGGCCTACCCTCCATAAAGATGCTAAGGAATATTGTTACAGTTGCAATGTTTTCCAAAGAGTAGGAAGGTCATCACGAAGGGATGAGATTTCTTTGAATTCACAAGTTACCTTACAAGCATTTGAGAAATGGGAAGTGGATTTTATGAGACCAATTAATCCACTAGCGAGGATAACAAGAGCCAGGTACATAATTACCACAATAGACCACTTGACATGATGGGTAGAGGTGGAACTAGTTACAGATTGCAGCACATAGACAACTATGCGGTTCTTATTTGAGAACATAGTAACAAGGTTTGGGTGTCCTAAAGTACTTATGAATGACCATGGGACTCACTTTTTGAACAAGATAATTGCAGCGTTGACATAAGAGTTCCATATTCAACATTGAAATAACACTCTGTATCACTCGTAAGCTAATGGAACTGTGGAGGCTTTCAATAAGATACTAGAGAATGCATTGACAAAGGTATGTAATGTAGGATGGGACGATTGGGATTTAAGGATTCCTGCAGTGTTATGGGCTTATAGAACTACATGCAAGAAGTTGACAGATCAAACACCCTTTATATTAGCATATGGTTAGGAAGCAATCATGCCCATGGAATTTTTGGTACCGAGTTTGTGCATTCTTGCGATGGCAGACCTTACAGATTCCGACGCAGTAGAAGAAATACTATCACAATTACTAATATTAGAGGTAGATCAATTTGTTACAGGCTACCATCAACAAGTACATAAGGCACAAGAAAAAGCGTGGCATGATAGACACATCAAGCAGAAGAAGTTCCAAACAAGAGATTTAGCACTACTCTATGATAGTAAGTTCTTACAACACCTAGGAAAGTTTAGGACGGATTGGTTAGGGCCATACATGATCAGATATGTGACAAAAGCAAGTGTTGTTCAGCTGGAACAATTGGATGGACAAGTTGTGGAAAGACTAGTGAATGGGAATTGGTTGAAACTGTATAGGGATGATCGTCCTTTTGTGCACTCGGAGAGCTACGTAGACTAACTTGTATCATAATGTACTATAGCAAGAAAAAGAAAAAATAGAAATAAAAAACAAGTAAAAAAGGAAAACACAAAGAAAATGGTTAAGGAAAGAAGTTGAAAGTTGCAGAGTCCAAGAAGTTAAGATTAGCAGGAAATTGCCACAGAAGAGAAAGAAGCAGGAAGACGAGTGCACAGACGAAGGAAACAAGATTTTGTAGAGATAAGAGATTGCATAGATGACAATTAAGAGCATTTAAGACAATCCATTTGCACAGTTAAGAATGCACAAATGACAGTTAAGAGCATTTAAGTGGATTATTCATACTAATTGGAGATGGGTCATAAATGAATGACTTTGAACCTTTTTTACTATTAGGCATATATATTTTTATTAATATAGTAAAAGGAGTACCATCTAAATATGCTAATACATCATTCTATTACACACACACACACACACACACACACACACACACACACACACACACATTCTATCTTCGTGATATCCATGGACAAGAACCATATACCATATCTATAAAAAACCCTTGCCACCATTCATTACAATTATATGTCAAAAAGAAAAAAACAAACTATGTAAATATCAATTTGCCTATCTCACCCAAACCACTAAAAAGGGATCTTAACGAGATATCACATATTTGCATCATCTAATAACCATCATTAAAACCTACACATGATAACAAAGTAATAATAAATTTTACAAAAGTTTTATCAGCAAATAAACTGATAATTAGTGCATCTTACAACACTTTGTGTGACAATTTAAATCGTATAATTATTAGGAATTTGATTCCCCAGTCCATAAGTTTTTATAATTTTGTGAGAAAAAACTAGTTCGTCAAAACATTTAAAAACATGCGGAAATGTTGAGAAACTTAGTCCATGAAGGGTTACTTCAAGCATATCCTTATGTGGCCTTTTTTCGTCTTCATCCATGCACTCTGCATTCTCAAGGTTGGTGTTAGAGTGTGCCTCTATGGTGCCATGTTCCAATTCTATGACATGAGCATTTCACATGCCCTTTTTACTATCTGAGGCCAATTAGTAATCACTAAGATGCAAGCTTTGAGAAGCTTGAAGCCACAAGGGGAGGAGAGGAAATGACTTCAGAAGGAATTTTTAGATGAGTGATAATTCTTCTTATCATCTATTGCAAAGATATTACCTAGACACTACTTTCTTCATGCTTGCTTCAATGGATTATCATGAATGTGTCTACTTCCATTTACCATTCAAGAATTGCCAAGATGTGCTCAATAGAGTCCACTATACACTTGGTCCATGTGTTATTTTCCTTTTGTATCTCACTGGAGAACTTGTCCTTCTACTTATTCCATCTACCGTCTAATTTATTACGCTCAATGGGCTTTTGTAGTATCATGGCTACACATCTTCAAACCCCTCCACAAATCCTTAAGCACCATTATTGAATTGACAAAACTAGAACCATACATAGAACCACATCTAGAATCAGAGCTAGAACCAAATGTAGTACCACATATAGAACCAAAACCATAGTTACCAAGACCGTGTATAGAGCATCTCCCAAATTTCTATTGGGGAATACCAAAACCTCCAGATGGAATTTAGACTAGTGAAATCCACTTCAAATGCTCTCCATTCCCATATGAGAAATTATCTTTGTGTGTCAAAATCCATAAACTTTAACTCGGAGTTGGACAACACATATCATGCTCCAAAAAACTAGTTAGAGGCAATAGCTTTCCAAACACTTGATTTCTCATGATGCAACCTTGATTTGCAGAGAGGTCTATAAATATTCCCAAGACCTGGTGCAGATTAAACTCACATTCTTCCCACACCATAGCCATCATGCCCTTCAATAACTCCCACGTTAGAGTGATAATGTATGCATCAGGACATGGGCATTGGTGGTATAACTCTCCACCCCATTGAGTATGCATGTCGAGGCATGTGTTAATTCGAGAGGTCATCCGCATAAAAGTTATGCATGTCATGGTCATTTCTTTCAGTTTAGGTTATCTTATATTTTCCACATTATTTGATAGTGTCAATCTTCCCGCTACTTTGATCATCGAAAACATAGATAAAGAACCTGTTGCATTATCACATGCCCCCGCCCCAAATATAAATAGAGAAACTCTTGTAGTGTGTCATGCAATTATGTATGCAACTATATTGGATTATCCATATATAATATATCTCAATCTATCACACTTCTTGTATTTCCTATAAAACAATATTTGATAATAGCAGTCTTCCTACTACTTTGATCACCCCAAATATATATAGAGAACCTCTTGTAGCATCACACACAATTATGTATGCAACTTCATTAAATTATCCCTATAGAATATATCTCAATGTATCCTTGTTCTTATGGCTTACTTATCCAATTCTAACTGAGACACTATTCCCTTTTGATGACTTGAATCCTAAACATTTACTTGGAGTAATACAAATAATTCTAATTTAAGAAATATTTCCTTGGATTAGTTTTTCTAAATTTAACGGAATATATTAAAGATTTAAAAAAACACAAAAACTCAAAGTTGATGAAGTCCTTGTAATAGAATTTTCCCAAACTTATTGAAATATATGTTCCAATGGATGAATAAGAGTTTATGTAGGTAGTTGAGAATTTTAGTTGGAATGAAGTCATAACAATGGGATTTGGTCTTTACAT
Organism: Picea abies; assembly: GCA_900067695.1. Lineage (NCBI taxonomy): Eukaryota > Viridiplantae > Streptophyta > Pinopsida > Pinales > Pinaceae > Picea > Picea abies. The sequence continues at coordinate 12,096 of CBVK0100268659.1, forward strand.
AGATGATGAAATTTATGTATAACAATTATGTGAAAAGTAGTGTGCCAAATTTTCCATATCTTTCAATTTTTTGTGAGAACAACACACAAGCATGCCAAGGATTGCAAAGTCGAAACCTCTTATAGGAGAAGAAGGGAGAAGAAGTGACCTATTGATCTCCATTGATTAAAATGCATGAGAGTTCTCAATTTATAGGATTATGGAGACCTAACAAACACCTAAGATTATCTTGGCTTGAAAAAGTGAACTTAACTCACACAAATTGTCATGTGTTTAGAAAAAAATACGTTTTATACAAACACACCAACAATTTTTGTTTAAGTATTTCAATTTTCATAATGTTCATATCTTTGTAGTTTAGTCCATACATACCATAAATAATAAATTGTATTTTTTTTTTT
>CBVK0100268684.1:0-42174 GCA_900067695.1 Picea abies
TCTTCCGATCTCACCCAGTCCTTCAGTCTGGCATTCTCGGTCTCGATGCCTCCAATGGAATCATGAAGTGCTTCTCCGCTCACGATGTGAAGTTGACAGATTTGGGACGGCCGCATGTTGGCAAGAGAAACCTCTAAACGAGATTTTTCTTTCTTATTTTTAACGTTTTTTTTCTCAATTATCATTTTTTTGGACTGGCTATCAAAAACAATGCTCTAGAACATGAAGGATTTATCTTCATCAAAATTTTTGGTAACGGATATGTCCATTGGACGATTATGCTGGATTGCATCTCCGGGTTGATCAAGGAAGTGGAGCATGCTATCCAGATCAGTGTCAAGTTCCATGCTCTCACTCTGAATTTTCAGCTCTTCTGCCTGCCCCACATTTTTTTTCTCTTATTCTCTACTAGAAGCTTGTGAGAACTATCAATTTTAGAGTGAGGAGGGTTGTTATCTCCTCCTTTGTTTGAAGAACTCTAAGTTTCTTTGTTGCTGTGACGGGCCATTGGAGCGATGCTCCGGGATGCCGTACTTTTTGGAGTGTTATTTTCCGATTGAACGCTCTTATCACCAGAGCCTTTCCCCTGTTGCGTGTACAATTTAATGTAGCTTTGCATTGTGTCCACGTCGTCGACATCAGACGCAACAACATTGTCGCCGGTCTCTATTTTTGGGCAGGTATTTTTTTTAAAAACAATCGTCGAGGCCAAGTGTTTGTAAATGTTGTCGAAAAATATTATAGTGGTCGAACCCTCTTATGATTTCAGCATATCTCAGGTTGGAGATGCTAGAATGTGCTGCAAATTCATCAATTTTGTTGACGTTTTTCAACACGAACTCCTTTACTTTCCAAGGCAGAGGAATGCACTGTTTTTTTTTTCTTCTTTTGCAACAGATGTAGCCAGTAATTGTATTGACATGCTACTTCTATATCAAACATTACGATTTTGTTCGTAATGTGACATGGAAGGAGAGTAGGTTTTTCCATGGAGCCAAAAATTCTTATGACAGTGTAATTATCCAAATGTTCGAGTGTCCCTTTTTTGTCCAAAAAACTGATTGTCTGTTTAGATTCTTGGGGAGCATCTTCTCCTAACAACAGAACTTTGAAAACAGACACAAAGCCATTAAAAACTCCATAGAAATAGTAGGAAGCCTTGTGCTTCCACAAGGCCTGGTACTAGAACGTTACTGGGTGGAATTCGCAGTTGACATTCTTGGAGAGAGATAGTGGTGGAAACCGACAGGAATGTGCTATCGCAAAAATTAAATAGGACGACATATAAAATTTATTTTCCCTTTTGAAGCTTGACAATTGGGAACAAATTTCATGAGAAATTAACTTGCCCCTATAAAAAATGGCTTGTTCGTTGACTGTGAAATACAAAATATAAAGAGCCATCTGGGAAACAGTTGTTGTGGACTCCTGTCCCGTTATTCTTGTAAACAACCAGGCAATTTTGCGAAATGGATTTCTAAATGAACTAACCTGCAAGCTTGTAATATCTTCAGGAACTAGAAGTGGGTTTTCCAATAAATGGGGCAAGAGGTCCAACCCATTATTATACTTTGCTAGAAACTGTTTGCAATATTCTCCTCTGAACGTCAATGTTGGCTCCAACAATCTTAGCATCTAGCGGAAGACCTGAGGTGACAAAGAAACATAAGAGCGATTCCGCAGTGGAATAATTCTTTTTTCTGAAATAAATTTATCGGCGCACCAAGAGACCAGGTCCTTACAATAAAAAACCTCATGGACATAGCCTGCACGAGCAATCCCAGAGGTCCAAATTACTTGGTTCTCTGCAGCAGAGGTTGAGTAATAAGAATATTCTCTGGACCATTGGAAGTTCTAGTCCTTGTGCCCAAAGATGTTCACTATATCTCAACATAACTGTTGTCAAGCTAATGCCATAGGTTTATGAGAACGTTGGTTTTCTCTAGATGATGGTTGAAATGAATAGTTAGAGCCGATAATGTAACTCTCCTCTAAATATTGGTTAAATGATTATGAATGGGAAATCTCCTCGATCCTTTCGCTAATTAATGACAATCTGTATGTGTGGTGCATGATGAACTATTAGCAGTAAAGCTTACTGATTGCATATTTTGAAATGAGAAGGTGGTGGGTATGAAAAAGAGAAATTAAGGATTGAAGTTTTTGTGAATGTCACAAGTCCATGACATACGAACGACATTTCATGATTTTGAAATCAACACTCGAAAGGGATAATATAAGCCCCCGCAAATCTTGGTTTAATGCGTATAAATAGGAGATCTCCTTGAGCCTTTTGCCCATCAATGAAAATCTATACGGTTCCTGCATGATGAGTTGTTACAATTAAATGTCAGTAATTGCATATTTAGAAACAAGATATGTATATATATATTTTTTTCTTTTATTATAGACAAGTGCGAAGGTGATGGAGATGGGGGAGAGAAAGGAAAGAATGGCAAGGTCTAAAAGGAGGTCGGACGGGATGCAAAAAATGGTTACGAGGATATTTAGGAGAGATGAGTGTTCCATGGTCAAATTTTATGTATCAAAATTTTTTACTGCAAAATGTGTAAAATGAAAGAGATCATGATGGGACAGTTCAGCGGCCAGTTTGTATATTTGCAGAATTACGGCAAAGGGCTAAGTATGGAATAGGGAAATGGTCGGATAGACTCGTTCTCGAAAGCGAGGATTGAAGTTTTCATGAAGGGACCAACCGACGACATGCAAATGACATTCCATGATGTTTGAAATTAGCACTTGCTATTTGCATGCCTAGAAATAAGATCTTATATATAATTGGTAATTTCTAATTGCAAAGGGGAGTGGGCAAAGGAAAAAATGACTAGGAACTGGATATTTCTTCAACCCACCAAATCAATGATCCACCAAAGAAATTTGAAGAAATGGTGAAGAATGGAAAGCGGACAGACGAGCTTCAAAATGGGGTGACAATAGTTCCACAGAAGATGTGAGGACTCGATGGTTAAATTGTATTTCTTGAAAGTTTTCAGTGCAAAATGTATACCACGGAAGAGGGCATGATAGGTGGAGCATAATACAGAAGATGTATGATCTGAGTCCAGTTTTAAATTTGTATATCATGGAAGTGATGGTACTATTCGTAGGCCATGGAACAACAAAAGTCCAATCTAGATCCTGCATACTGGGAATTCACGGTCGGAGAAGTGTCTTCACCTGTCAATTTGTCTATCGCAGAACTCTGAGGCATTTTATTAGCCAGCTAGTCCGCAAGTCCGGCTGTCAATTTGTATAGTGCGGAACTGTGGGTGTTGTTTGTAGGGCACAAAACTATAGAGGAAATGATTTCCCCTTTAATATAGTATCTGTGGCGCAAATGTGGTATGGCTCATTTTAGTACTTTTCCATCCATAAACAAAGACAATCTTGAGCCTTCCAACCCTAGACCCCATGTGTGAATTGTTATATTGCAGAGGTCTGAATGTTGTTTGGAGGTCATGAAAAAGTAGAAGTGCAATGTTGAGCCAACCAATTTGTATATGGAGGAAATCTGGGTGATACTTGTAGGACATGGAACAATAGAGGGCCAGTTTGAAGAAAGGAAAAGCATTTGTTGGAAACGCGTGAATCCGCCAAGCCGCACAACAAGGCATTTTCGGAAAAAAAATGACGAAGTAACCAAAAAGAGAAACTATAGGGAATAAAATAGTGGGAAAATAGAAAGGCGGAGGGTAGTTTTCGTAAGCGTGAATTGGTTTGAAAGAAGATCCGTTGTTGCAAAACCATCATTTTCTACTAATTGTCAGTAAATGCATTGTTGAAGATTATATTTTATTGAAACCTGTGCATGGAAGTATGTTCTTGATACATTCTTCCATGACTGTAATATATTAACTTAACTATTAAACTTCATTTTCTACTAATTGCCAACAAATGCTTTGTTGAAGATTATATTTTATTGGAACGTGCGGGTGTAACTGTGTTATTGATACATTCTTCTATGATTGTATCATATTACCTTAAATATTAAACTTCTTTCATTATGGGTTGTTAGCATTAAAACTTAATAACTGCATGTCTAGAAACAAGAATGACGATTTTGCTGCAAGATTGAACATTGGTATTGCTATGTTCTATCTACATTATGAATAGAATTAAACATTGGTTTAAAACTGTGTGTAATCCATTTTTTGTTTGCTTAAAAGGATGGTGGATTGACATAGTACATTGTCATATAATTGTTACATGTTCCATCTTAGAAAAAATAACCTAAGTAAACACAATATCCAAGGACTATGAGAGCAACAAACCATGCCAATGACAACAGGAGTTAAATCCAAAAAAGAAGCAACAATGAAGGCACCAAGGAAATTTTTTTTAATAGCAAATCCATTTAAAAAAATAAGAAAAAAATTGAGTATTGTACATCTATCCTTAGAAATTGGACCCAGTTCTTCGGGCCAAAACATTGAACATATCTACAACAAACACATGCACGAGATCTGTAGTATGTAGGTTCCTTGCAGTTTTCTCCTCGATGAATCATCCTGTGGTGAAATTGATAATTTTAAGAATCTTCCCATGAGGAAGAAGATGGAAAACGTTGCAGGGCAAATAGAATAACCCTTAACTGAAACCGTCTCTACATAGTCGAAGGAGATGACTAGTAGAAAAATGCTTTGCAGCAGTGAGAGTTCTGGACCTGATTCCCGAAGATGTTAATTGCATATCTAGAGAATAGGACAATAGTCCCGCAAGTGAATAATTTTTTGGCTTGAAATATATCTCTAGGAGCATCAACATATCATTTCTTTATAGTGAAACTCTTCCACCCAGAACAAACTAATTTGGAACTCTGGAATTCGTAATTTCGTGCTGTAAAGAGGCTATTGCGTTCAACATCATTTCTTTTCTGAAACTCCTTTTGGTGTTGTTAAGACCACCATCACTGAGCCAAGAAGCTCTGCCCGTTATGATTGATTTCAATTTGGGCATAGGAGTGGGAAAAGTCTCTGCATTGCCATCATCCATTGTCATATCATCGACTATTAGATCATCTTCTTTTGGCTCTAAATCCATGACCTCAACCTTTGCTCCAACCATGAATGCAACTGAGTAGGTTCTTTGAGCAGGCAAGGGTGCCTTGGAATTCTTTGGCTTGAAATATATCTCTCAATGTACCAAGGGACCATCTCCTTTTTTGCTCCTGGGCGGAGGGAGATGAGTAGTAAGAATATGCTTTGGAATAGTGGAACCTCTAACCATTATGCCCGAATGCGTTTACTGTATATAGACAGAACTACTACCACAAGTTAACGACGATTTCCTTTTTCTCGAGACGATGTTTGAAATGAAAATCAGGGAGGGATAATATAACCCTCCATAAATTGTGGTTTAATGTGTATCAATGGAATATCTCCTCGAGCCTTTCGCTGATCAATGACAATCTCTAGGGTTTGTGTAGAATGAGTTGTCACCATTACAGCTCACTAATTGCATAATTAGAAAAAAGTGTTAAGGTCATGGTGACGACGAAGAGAGATTAAGAATTAGAAATTTATTAAGGGCGCCAACCCGCCAGTGCACAAAAACAGATTGCATCATGTTTGAAATGAATACTTGGAAACGATAACATACTTCTGTGCAAATCTTAGTTTAATTCGTAGTAATGAAAAATCTTCTCTGAATTTTTGGACATTAATGACAATCTTAATGGTTTCTGCAGGATGAACTGCTAGCATTAAAGCTTAATTATTTCATATCTGGAAAAAGGTACGAAGACAACGGTGATGGCGAATTGCAACGACGCATTGTACATTTTGTGCACCTGCCAACCCGCGAAACCAATTGCAAGAAATATGTAAGTATGGAAAGCGGTCGGGCAGGTTACAAAAGAAAAAGGGCAGAAGATATACCTAGGAGACATGAAGGGCTGATGGTCATATTGCATCTCAGTGATAGATATCAACTGTCAATTTGTTTGTCATGAAATTTCGGCTGTTGTTTGTGCATAGGGGAACAACGAAATCGCAATGACAAGAGGGAAATTTGTATATTGTTGAACTTCGAGTTCTGTATATAAAAACATGAGACATTGGGAAAAAGGACCAAGTAAATAGAAAGAAAAAGCATACGAGATGAAAGGGGGTTTGTTTGCTAATTTATAAATTGTGGAAGTCCAGGTGCTAGTTGCATGTGGCGAAATAATGAAAAAACAATGTTAAACTCACCTATCCAGGAACTTGTGATTCAAAAAGGGAAAGCAGAGAGAAGAGAAACTATAAATTTTCCTAAAAATGAGTAATAGACACTAAATATGTACTATAAAGTATGAACATGAGATGTTATAGAGCATGTACGAATTCCACATTCCATACTTAGCCACTTTTTGGATCGCGGATTCTCGGATTGGTAGGCTCTAAATTGGGCATCCATTATTCCATGGCCTACAAATAACATCCATAATTTCGTGATATACAAATTGGCCAGTGGACCTGCGGGCTAGCTCGGTCAACATTGCACTCCTTTTGTTTCATGTCATATAAACAATACTTGGAGTTCCACGATATACAAATTGACAGACGAAATCTAGGGCTGGCGGCCTCGAGAGTGCGATTTTTTACGGATGCTAATCCCTATTAAGTATTTAACATTATCCTAAAACATTATTTTGAATACTAAATTATTAATATTAAATATTGATATTGTACAATTTAATTAGAAAAGGAGGTTTGTACAATATGAAATGGGGAAGCTGTTGGTCGGTCGGGTTAGTGATATATAAGTAAGTGAAATATGAATACGTGAATCCACCAACTTCCTTACCAAGAAATTTTTCAAAAAAAATGAGTAATACATAAAATCCACTTTTAGAAAGTACAAACATGAGATTTTATAGAGCATGTATTGTTCTCGCATTCCATACTTAAGCCAATCTTTGGATCGTGGGTTCTCGGGTTGGCGGGCTCAAAATTGGGTCTCTATTGTTCAGTGACCTACAAATATCACCCAAGAGTTCCGTGATATACAAATTGACAGGTGGACTTGCCACCTGGCTTGCTCAACATTGCATTTCTATTGTTCCATGTCATTCAAACAACACTCAGAGTTCCTCCATATACAAATTCACAGATGGACTCCATGGCTGGTGGGCTCAACCTTGCGATTGTTTACGGATGGTGATCCCTATCAACTATCTAACACTACCTAAAAACATTATTTTCAATACTAAAGTATTAATATTAAATATTCATATTGTACAATTTAATTACATAAAATTATAAAAGGATGTGAAATATCTTATTTCAAAGAAAAACCCACGTATTCAAAAACTTGTGCTCCAAAAGTTGTGTATAATATGAAAAGGGAAAGAGGTTGGTCGGGCTTTTGATACAAAAATGGGTGGAAATCTGAACACATTTATCCGTCAAGTTCTGCACCTAGAAAATTTTGCAAGAAACGAGTTATACATACCAAATATGTACTTTTATAAAGTATGGGCATGAGATTTTATAGAGCATGTACGCAGCCCTCATTCCATACTTAGCCACTTTTTGGATCGTAGATTCTTGGGCTAGCGTACTCAAAATTGGGACTTTGTTGTTTCGTGCCCTACAAATAGCACCCAGAGTTCCATAATATACAAATTAACAAGTAGACTTGCGGACTATTTGAATTTTAAGGGCCTCATGTCGATGTATTAGCACAATTGGACTCGGGCCAGTTTATATTTGTTTCTTAAAATATCAAACGGAGAAGTGGTCGGTCGGTGTGGTGATATAAAAGTAATTGAAATATGAAGTCCTGAATCCCCCAACTTCCACTGCTAGAAGTTTTCTGAAAAATGAGTAATACATACCAAGTATGTACTCTTATAAGGTATGGACATGAGGTTTTTATAGAGATTGCACGGATCCCACATTCCATACTTGGCCACTTTTCGATCGCGGGTTCTCGGTTTGGCGTGCTCAAAACTGGGCCTCTATTGGTCTGTATCCTACAAATAGCACCCAGTGTCCCGCGATATACAAATTGACAGGTGAACTTGCGGACTGGCTCTCTCGACATTGTAGTTCTATTGTTCCGTGTATTCTAAACAACATTCGGAGGAAACGAGTAATACATACTAAAGATGTACTTCTAAAAACTATGGACATGAGATTTTATAGAGGATGTACGGATCCCTCATTCCATACTTAGCCACTATTTGGATTGCGGGTTCTCGGGCTGGCGGGTTCAAAATTAGGCCTCTGTTGTTCTGCGCCCTACAAATAACACCCACATTTTCGCGATATGCAAATTGACAAGCAGACTTGCAAGATATTTGAATTCTAAGGGCCTCATGTTGATGTGATAGCACAATTGGACTTGGGCCAATTTATAATCGTTTATTACAATATCAAATGGGGAAGTGGTCGATCGGGTTGGTGATATAAAAGTAAGTGAAATATGAAGAGTTGAATCTGCAAACTTCCGCACCTACAAGTTTTTCGAAAAATGAGTAATACATACCAAGTATGTACTCTTATAAAGTATGGATATGAAATTTTTATAGATCATGTATGGATCCCGTATTCCATACTTGGCCACTTTTTGGATCACGGGTTCTCGGGATGGGGGGATGAAAATTGGGCCTCTATTATTTTGCACCCTACAAATAACACCCACAATTCTGCAATATACAAATTGACAAGCAGACCTGCGGGCTGGCTGGATCAACATTGCACTTCTATTGTTCTGTGTCCTCCAAACAAAACTCAGAGTTTTGCGATATACAAATTTACAGATGGACTCCAAAGCTGGCGGGTTCAAGATTGCCATTGTTTATGGATGGTAATCCCGATCAACTATCTAACGTGATCTAAAATCATTATTTTCAACACTAAATTATTAATATTAAATATCGATATTGCAGAATTTAATTAGACAAGAATGTTTGTACAATTTGGTCAGGCTAGTGATATAAAAGTAAGTGGAAATCTGAACACGTGCATCGGCCAACTTTCGCATCTAGAATTTTTTCGACAAATGAGAAATACATAGTAAACATGTACTTTTATAAAGTATGGATATGAGATTTTATAGAGCATGCAAAAATCCTTCATTCCATATTTAGCCACATTTTGGATCGCGGGTTCTCGGCCTAGCGGGCTCAAAATTGAGCCTCTATTGTTTCATGTCCTATAAATAGTACCTAGACTTCCGTGATATACAAATTGACAGGCAGATTTGCGAGCTCTCTGGCTCAACATTTCAGTTCTATTGTCCCATGTCCTCCAAACAACACTCAGAGTTCCGTGACATACAAATTGACAGAAGGACTCCAAGACCGGCGGGCTCAAGATTGCGATTGTTTATGGATGGTCATCCTATCTAACATTATCTAAAAACATTATTTTCAAATCCTAAATTATTAATATTAAATATTGATATTGTACAATTGAATTACATAAAATTATCAAAGGATGTTAAATCACTTATTTTAAAAAGAAGGAAGGAAACAAAAGAAAGTTTTTTAAAATTCTATCACTGCAAGCATAACAAGGACCAATTTGAATTTTAAGGGCCTCTTGTTGATATGATAGCACAATTGCACTTCGCACAGTATATATTCGTTGATTTCAAATTATTCCAAGAAATTAATTTTACCAAGTTCATCGATTAAGCAAAAATGCTAAAACAATGACCAATTTTAATTTTAAGGGCCTCTTGTTGATATGATAACACAATTGCACTTCACGCAGTATATATTCATTGATTTCAAATTATTCTAGGAGATTAATTTACCAAGTTCATCAATTAAGGAAAACTGCTAAAACAAGCCACATACTACATTTGCATCACAACGCCATAGAAATTATTAGGAGGATTTGCGGGTTAGCTGGTGAAAAAATTCAATTCTATTGTTTAGTGTCCTCCAAACAACAGTCAAAGTTCTACGATATACAAATTGAAAGACAAAGCACACAACCAAGAACCAACTAAACTTCAAACAAGCCGCAAGCAAGTTCCCACAAGGCTCTATAGAGTAGGACACATCCACCTTTGCACCAAACAATTTAATATACAAAGAAAATACATCACTGCATTCGTTTTCTCTTGCATATGGTATATGTTCCCAATAGAAAATAACCAGGGCCATGGGATATATGGGTTTTGCTGCCATGCTTCCCATTTTTTGGACCGAACAATATTATGCGCCTACAATCCCAACTAGTCGAGTCCGACGAACATTCATCTGGATGTTGAAGAAATATTACAGAGACACATGAGGTATTTTCATTTCCCGACAAAGTTTGATATATATATATATATATATATATATTTCCCTTCTTCAGCCGATATGAAAAATTGCATTGTCCTCATTTAAGGTAAATTTGTTGTGTATCCAAAGGTCCTGTAGTATGTAGACACTACTTTATGAAAATGCAATATGAAATAACAATACAAGCATGCACCTTTCTATATCCGCTTCAACCGATGCAGTCAAGACTCTGTTGTTTTCTCCAGCTATTCTGTTTGTTTGAATGTGGGAATGCACAAAATACAACGAACATGAATGGAATCTGGTATGCACTAGAGAATAAGAAATATGTACTTATAGTAAAAGAGACTCAACGAACAGTCTAGAAGATAGGAAAAAACATGAACCTTTTCACTTCTCCATCCATAGCTGTAAATGTGTAATTTTTTTTTCTCTGCCCAAAATATATTACAAGCCACAAAATATTACGAAATTGCATGGCCGTATCTAAACGATTTCTGGTTTTCTGCGGAAAATTTTTCAGATATGCTTCCACTGATGGAAATACATGTTCTTTATCCTCTACACACACTGTTGTGCCCACGATACAAGTTTTTGGTTTTCCGTTGCAAACTAGCCAGACATGCTTCCAGACATCGAAATATAGTCTTGTAGAATATTTGTTGTACATATCATCACTCAAGTACAACACAAATTGTATCGTGCACACACCAGTCTGTGTAGAGGAGAAAGAACATGTAATGTCATATGGGAACATATGACCATACACGGTTTATAAATGTAGCCTGCATATGCTTTATTCTAACAAAAAATCATTGGATATTGCAATTTCACATGTAATCCTTGAACAATTTTTCATGCAACTATTTTCTTTCATGCCAGCATTGAAGCACCAACAAAATCTCACAGCAGAATAGATATCGACCTCGGTAGACAAGGAAAATAACAAAACTACATGTCGACTCATGGGTGCAGTGGTTGAACACCGTAAAGTGCCGCAAAAAACAATAATAATCCCCCCCCCCAAAAAAACTCCAACCATCGGCACTGGACCCCAACCCTACAAGGACGAATCAAACAAAAGAAAACAACAAGCACCAAACTAGCGAGAAAGCACGAACAGGCCGAACTGCACCCCCAGGGCCCCAAAGCATAAACCCGAGCCAAACAAACAAAACCAACAACCCACGAACCAACGAACCAACAAGAACCACCGAGCCAGTAAACAACATATGTATCTCCAACGATTATGAAACTACAGCTGAAGCATAGAAGGAACTAAAAACATACGATGACAATGCCACTACAAATAAGAAAACATTCTTACTTGCAAACTGAAAGCACCGAACAACAAACAAGGAATAGAAAATGAAACTATGGCATGGAAACTTACTTTGAAACGATGAAATGCAGAAGTGCAGGTAGAATTGAGAACGAAACAACAACAAGAAACAATCGACGAACTGGCGAAGAAGAAGCACTCACCGAAACATTAAACAATGTATGTAGCTTCAATGATGATGAAATTACATTTCAAAGGTAGAATAAGGATGAAACATACAATGGCTATTCAACTGGTAGTGGGCAACAACACTGTGCAAATTCACTCTAACATTGTATGGAAAATTTCGAAGAAAAATGTACTTCGAGAAGCATGTTTAGATAAACATTGAAGGTTGTCAAGCTATCTAAGAACCTCGTGGTATGCAAACATTTAAGCTGTTAGGCCTGTTGGACGACCTCGCGTCATGTAAACATTTAGCTGTCGGGCCTATTGAGGCATCACGAAAAAATTGTCAATACATTTCAATACAAATACATGCGGCAAGGACGTTGTAAACTTTGGAATTCTCAATCACTATAAAGCTTGGATATCAAAACATTTCAATATGATTAGTACAAATAAAAACTTAGGGATGTATTAAGCTAGCAGAAAATGCTAACACAAACATTCAAACTAATGTTAGCATTAATCCACCTTCAAGCAATACATAGGAAAAATATATTATTCAAAAAGATTGTATACGAGAAAAAGTTTGGATATGTTGCCATATAAAACATTGGGAATAGAGAAGCCAACAATAAAACCTCTAATCTCTTATCCAATCAAATCAGTACATATATGGTACTTTTTATTATATAAAAATATATGCTTTTAATTCCCTAGCTCCAACAATAGGTATTATGCAAATATTTCTGGTCAAAGGAAAAACTAATATGTAGTCAACGAATTATCTTTGTTGATGTTGTGTGAAAGTTTCACTGAGAACAGTGCAAAAATAAGGGGAGGGGATTGTAATACCCCAAGGACTTGCCCCGATTCCATTATGAATTGTAATTATGATTTATAGGCTAGTGAGCTAAGTTTATACAAGATGATGGGGTTATGAGTTATTAGGCCAGGGAGCCTAAGTGTTGAAGGCCAAGAGCCTAAATTTGTACATGTAACTATGCACATTATTAATAAAGATAAACATCTATGCGTGTGGACCGACCACGATGAATGAGTGATGGGGGACTAATCTTCCACAAAGCTTGGGTAATGGATTGGGGGTTGGAAGGTTGGAAAGAGAGGCTAAGTGTTGAGCCTAGGGGATAAGCCTAGGGGCTTAAGTCCTTGGGAATAATATTTTAATATTATTTCAAAAGCCATGTGAAATCTATGTTTTGTCCTAAGTTCCTGGGGAGGAATGCATGTTGATGGAACACATGCAGCTTCATGGGCAACATGTGTCAACCCATGAGCATGTGATTTAACCCAGGAAATGAGCCATGTTGGGGGTTCAATTTCCATTCCGTAGACTGTTGTGTGGGAGTTGGGTAGGCATTCCTCCAAACATCACCTGAATCCGGGGTTCAACCTTCCAATTCCTCCATCCATCACCTGAGTCAGGGAGTCCATTCTCCATATTTCGTCTGAATGGATGGGTTTTCCAATCGGCCTTTGTTGGGTGTCTTATGCTGGATCCTTTACCTGAACCATGGGAGTCTCTGTGTGGAATCTATGTACACCTTACGCATCTCTGAAACCAGAGCCATGAGTATGTCCTTTATTGCTGGTTGGGGAAACCCAAAGTGTCTCGTAATTTCTGAGCCTTGTTACTCTGAAGTGTCTGTCTGTCATTTGTTTAGGAAACCTCTGTTTGTTGTCCCAGTTGACTATAGTGGTCATGCAGTTCTTGGTTGGGTGTGGTTTGTTGTTGTTGTATGTTCGTTTCCGAGCCTTGTTGTTTTTTTTCTTTGTATGGGAACGAGATTAAGGAAACCAGTTGTATGACCTGTGTGTAACCTCTCTCTAGGTGAGGGAGGTGATTGTTGTTGAAGATGCAGGTTTTAACAAGTTTATGAGTGACTCTCTCTAGGTGAGAGAGTGCGTGGAGGAAGGAGAGAGCTCCTAAAAAGAACCTTGTAGTTTCCATAGAGCTAGGAGATTTATGGTTTGGTCTGTTACTGAAGCCCAAGGCAAGGGAGGTTAGTAGCTGAAGGATTTTCTAGGTGACAGAGAAGGTGTATACTCCTAGGGTGGGACAGGCATGTGGGGAAGGAGAGTCTATGGGCAGTGGGCATAAGTGGTTCCTGGGAGAGAATCCTCCTTCTTTTACATGTATTCTTCCTTTAAACCTTACCTAGCCTAGGATTCCTTACCCGATGGAGCTTAGTTCAAGCTCAGGGATGACCTACTACTGAGAGTGATGAATAACGTGGTCTAAGGCTGGGAGGTTCATGGAAGGTCTACACGCAGTTGGTGGAATTACCACAATTTCAAAGATAAGTATCAACTTATACTTAATATTATGTTTTGCATGCCTGTGATGCTTATATGTATCATGTATTCTATTGTGCATATGAATTATTGTTAATGCTAGGGATTATTTATGTTATCAGTAATCTTGTGCTTACTCTAAGCTAAATGTTTTTAATTTGATTTAAATGCATGTTATTAATTAAGTATGAGAATGATGTTGTTCCACACAATAGTGTTGCCCGGCCAATGGGTTGACGGTCGGGGAACATTACATGTTTCTAGCAACATGTACATCAATGTGATGATACTTCACAAATATTTTGAGAATGACTCATTTCTCTCTTTTTCCCTACCCCTAGCCCCATCCTAAGAACAAAATCAATGAGATGTGTCTTTTGTAGCATTAATACTTGGAACAATTATTTTTTAAGTTGGGTGGGATTCTTAAGAGATATAAAGTGAATTAGGGATTAATTATTAGGTATTAATCTCTAACATCCCCCTTATTCATGCATTTCCCCATGGTTTGAGATATAAAGGGAGCAATAAATATCCTCAATAAAAATAACATACTTGGTGGTCTTTATGAGTAATTTCCTTTAGTTTCATGTTTCTATAGATCTTGGCAAGCTCCAAATCATAAACATGTCATCCTAAATAATAAGAAATGGATGAAATCATGCTATATTGTAATTCTTCTAGAGGCCTATAAAGAAAGCAGGGTATCTTTGTTTCTTTTATAGTATATTGTTAAAATTATCACCCTTCAACAAATGCCTTAAGATCCACTACCATTTCTTCTTTTCTAAATAGATCTAAAATGAACATGACTCCCATGGTTAAGTAGTATTGAGGTATGCTCAAAATATGAATATAAGATGTAGTGATCATGCATCATATGGATACATAGATTACATCCTCTCTTATATGGGTGTCCACAAAAATGTTTGATTTTTTTTGTGTTTAAAGTTTTATATTTTTAACACTTTGATCTCCAAAGAAAACATGGTTCAACATTTTCAATTTTTATTATTATTATTATTATTATTATTATTTGTTGGATTACTGAGAGGGGGGTTGAATAAGTAATGATCAATTATACCAATTATTAATCCTTTAAACCACAAAGTATATTCTTATACGTATTCAACCATGTTCATATGTTCAGCATCAATATCTTACAGTATAAAAATCATTAACATTCATTAGTGCATAATAAACAATAATAAACACATCCACACAATGCACAGTACACCAATATTTACGTGGAAACCCAATGTGGGAGAAAACCACAGAATGATTTTCTTATATGTCAAGAATTACATTCAAGGAAGAACCAACTTCCAATTCTCCAGCCACAACTGGAAGGAGGATCCAACCCCCTAGTTTCTTAGACCACAACCTGAGGGAAGCTCCAACTCCCCAATTCTATGGCTACAACCCCCTATGTTCTATGTCTACAACCAGAAGGTGGATACAACCACCTATTTTCTCAGGATACAACCTGAGGGAAGCTCCAACTCCCTAATTCTCTGGATACAACTAGAAGGAGGATACAACCCCCTATGTTCTTCGGCTACAACCACCTATCATTTCCCCATCCAACCGCTCTAAAGTATAAGTAGAATGATGGGATCACTGTCACACTATCACCGTGAGATATATTTTTGTAAACCTGTATCAATCAACCTGCACCAAACAACCTGTAACAACCTATACCAATCAACCTGTAACAATCTATACCAAACAACCTGTAATGAACCTGTACGATAAACAAGTTCATCAACCATGCACCAACCTATACCTCAACCTATACCATAAACAAGTGCAATAACCATGCACCAAACCTATACAAATAGTTTTTCACAACAACCTGTCCAAACAACCTATGACAACAACCTCTCTCATCAATCTTATCAACCAAATCAGATCTACTCACCAAGACAACTCTCAACAATGTCCATCAAAAAAACTCATAATCATCACCAAGATCAATATGTGCTTCTAATAATATACCAAGACAAGTATGCTACATCATCCATAAACCATGTGTCAACAATATTACTAACAAGTGCCTCCAACCATGTACCAAGTATGTACCAATCATGCATCAACTATAACTCATCAAGATGTATCAACATCATCAACTATACACCTCATGTATGTGCCAACTCATCAACTACTTGTCTCAACCATGTACCCAACATGTACCTCAACCATGTACAAAATACATATACAAATATAACCATCAAAATTTCTCTGGTAATACATCACACCATCCATAACCAAATACCATAAACCATTACATCAAACCATGTGCCACAACCTTCTTGGAGAAATTTATATTTTTGGCACACTAGTTCATTGGGAGTTAACTGTCTAGTTCTATTTTAGAATTTAACACTAGTTCAATGGGAGTTAACTGACTAGTTCTATTTTAGACTTTCTAATCTTACACCATCACTATTATGCATGCATTCCTAATTATAGGATGTCATTGCCTATATGAGTGAATATCACTCACTCATTGATAGGATAATAATATGCATTGATTCTCATTCTTCATTGTGTATCTCTCTTCCTTTTCTTGATAAGCTTTATTTGTGCATGCTTTAGCTAGATCTCATGTGCATGTTTCCATGAAACACTGACAAACCTCACTTTTATACAACCTCTATCTGTAACATACCTCAACCAAAATCCCTCATCAATTTCATCATCCAAATCTGATTTATAACTCTGTAACATACCTAGTGTATATGATCACATACCTGCCAAATGATGTTGACCCTGACCCTTGGGCCAAGATCCACGCAAGATCGTTCTAAATCTTCCCCTGAGTCAGATTGACTCTTTGGTTTCCCCACAGGAACTACCACACACACAAGGTGTATTCCACATGTCCTTATGAGTTATGCCTATGTGATCCAACACCGGCCTCAACTCCATAATCAACTAATAAATGTGATCGGGACTTTTTCCCTTTCGGGATTTTGGAATTCGCAATTTCGTGAATCCTATTTTCGATCCCCTTGTCTCTTCATCCTTTGAAACCCGAAACGTCAATGAGGGTTGACTCCTTCAATGCGTCAAACATACGACTCTTTTTTTCCCATGAATTTCGGCTTTTCGAGACTTCAGTGAATGATCCACCCTCGTTCCTCTTCCCCTATGATTTCCCGGTTTTCGAAATTTCCCCCTATGATTTAATCATATCTCCTTTGTGTCCTTGGCAGTCCCAATATGAAATCCATGCTCACTGCATCCCACGACCTTTCTAGTATGGGTAATGGTTGATATAACCCTGTGTTCTACCTTTTCCCTTTTGTGTGCTAACAAATCCTGCATCTGTCCACAAATTTCTTAACATCTATCCTCATCCCTGGCCAAAAATATGAGCCATTCAACTTTGAGAACATCTTATCATGACTGAAGTGTCTGGCCAATCCTTCACTGTGTTTTCTTTCAGCAGTTTCTCCCTCATGGAGCATTTTGGAATACATAGTTGATTGCCTTGGAATAATAATCCATTCTGGATCATATACTCGATCCATTGGCTTTTGTCCCTGAGAACTGGATTCTCATATGCTTCATATGCTTCCTTGAAATATGGGTCATCCCTATACATTTCTTTGAGGTTATCAAAACCTAAAGTCTTGACTCTGAATTCCTGCATAAGCAAACATTTCCTGCTCAAAGCATCAACAACTCTGTTAGGAGTTCCAAAAATATGCTTAGTCACAAAAGTAAAATTCTGCATGAATTCAACCCATTTAATATGTTTTTGGTTCAACTTCTCATGTTGAGTCATGAATTGTAAAGAATGATTATCACTGTACAAAACAAACTCTTTAGGAACCAAATAACGTCTCAATTTCTTTATCACTTGTATGACTACATAGAATTCTTTGTCATATGTTGAGTACTTAATCTTCGCTTCATTCATTTTTTCACTGAAGTATGTGATCGTCCTGTTGTCTTGGATCAAGACCACTCCAATTGCAAATCCACTTGT
Source organism: Picea abies (assembly GCA_900067695.1). Taxonomy (NCBI): domain Eukaryota; kingdom Viridiplantae; phylum Streptophyta; class Pinopsida; order Pinales; family Pinaceae; genus Picea; species Picea abies. Next base: position 18,007 of record CBVK0100268684.1, read on the forward strand.
GTCACACCTGACCTGGAATGTCTTGCTGAAATTCGGCAAAACCAGAATTGGTTTCTCCGTGATCTTCTTCTTCAACAGGTTGAAGCTCTTCTCTACTTCTTCTGTCCAATGAAAAGATTTGTGTCTTTTCTTCACTATATCCATCATTTGTGCACTAATTCCATTGAAATTTCGAATGAATTTCCTATAGAAACTTGCCAAACCATGGAAGCTTCAAACTTCAAACACACTCTTCGGCGATGGCCAATTCTTAATTACATTTACCTTTTTTGGATCCATCTTCAACTCATTTCCAGAGATAACAAAACCCAAATAAATGAGTTATGTTCTCATAAATGATGATTTCTTCATATTTATCAACAATTTATCTTGCTGTAATTTTCTCATCACTGCAACTAAATGCTTCAAGTGTTATGCTTCTGTTTTGTTGAAAATTAATATATCGTCAAGATATACAATGACGAATTTCCCAATGAAATCATTCAGGACTTCATTCATCAACCTCATGAAAGTATTCGGTGAATTCGTTAATCCAAATGGCATAACAAGCCATTCATACAACCCCTCATTTGTCTTGAATGTTGTCTTCCATTCATCACCTTCTCTCATTTGAATTTGATGATACCCGCTTTTCAAATCAATCTTTGAAAAAAACTTTGCTCCACTCAAGCAATCCATCAAGTCGTCCATCCTTGGTAATGGAAATCAGTATCTGATGGTGATATTATTGATTGTCCTTGAGTCTATACACATTCTCTAGCCTCCGTCTTTCTTTAGGCTGAGCATTGTTGGAACAACGCATGGACTCAAGCTCTCTCGAATCAATCCTTTGTCCATTAAATCCTAGACTTGTCTCGACTTCTTCATTTTCCTACGGAGTCAACCTGTATGCAACATTGTTCGGTAAACTGGCTCCAGGTATAAGATCGATATGATGGCTTATACTCCTGATAGGTAGCAATGAACAAGGTAGTTCGTCCACTACTATGTTAGCCAACTCTCCCAGCAATTCCTAGATTTCTTCAGGTAGATCATCTATTCTCGTACTGGTCAAAACAATTTTGGGCTTCCTGACCACAATAAATTGTGTGGCTTCCTTCTTCTTAACCTCCTTAAGAAGTTCTTTCCCACTCATGAGAAGTACAATGTTTCTCATCTCTGTTTTCACTTTTGGGTTCGTAATCGACAACAACATGTGCATCCTCCCATTCTTCTCCAGGGTGTACGTGTTCTTTCTCCCATCATGAATCACGTTCCTGTCATATTTCCACAGTCTACCCAACAATAGATGACAAACATCCATGGGAATGACATCACATAATATTTCATCTTTATATCCTCCTATTTTAAATTCAACTAAACATTGTTTAGTGACATTTACCTGATGTCCTTTTTGTAGCCATAAAACTCTGTATGGGATTGGATGTACAACAGTCTCCAGCTCCATATTTTCTACCATCTCTATAGATACGACACTGTCTATGCTACCACTATCCACTATTACCTTGCATACCCTGTCTTTGGTTTTGCAAACAGTTCGAAACAGACTATTTCTTTGGGCTTGGTTCTCTGCCTCCTTCTCTGGCTTCAAGAGAACTTTCCTCATCATTAAGGATATTCTGCCCTCAGCGTCTTATGTCTCAACATTCTGTCCTTGAGCTTCGGCAATGTGAGTTTCACCACCATCTTTTTTCTTATCTAGACACTCATAGGATTTATGTTCGATCTTTCCACAGACAAAGCATTTTACTTCACCACCTCTGCCTCTTCCTCTTCCTCTAACTCGAGGAAAAGTATTTCTATCAACATACTGCCCTCTCTATGAGCTTCCTCCTCTCTCATGTTGAGTTTGAGGTTTCTTCCCCTCTTCTTTAGATTTATGAGTTCTGTCTTGGGCAATTGTTTTGCCTCTAGCTTGACTTCTACCCTGTCCTTTTTGACCTTGTTTTCGGCTCAGCTTATCTTCGGCTTTCAGAGCTATCTGATAAGAATCTTCCACATTTCGAATAGTCATCATTCTCATCTCATATTGAAAGTCATATCGCAAACCATTCATGTACCTGGCAACTTTTTCATCATCGCTTTCCAAATGACCTGCTCTGATGTTTATCTTGTAGAAATCTTTAGTGTATTCTTTCACTGACTTCAGCTTCTATCTCAAATTCTGCATCCTTTGAAATAGAGTGATTTGATAATCCTTGGGTATCAATTTTTCTTTCATCTTTGCAACCATTCTATCCCAGCTTTTGATTTTCTACTTTCCTTTGCAGCATTTGTCAGCCTGCAGTTCATCCCACCATAGTGTTGCATGCCCTTTAAGTCTAGTAATGTCATGTTTGACCTTCTTGTCTTCCTCGACATCCTCAAAGTCGAATTACTTGTCTAGAGATTTAATATAGTCTAGAAGCTCTTCAATATCCAGGTTTCCCTCATACACTTGAATGTCCATTTTTGCTCTGGCACCTATCCTTGCAACATCCCTGAATAGGCATTCATCCATAGCATCTTCGACTACATCTTCTTCTCCTTCATTTCCAGCCTCATTTTCACTTTCGGCCTCACTGATATCCCTAGTGTCAACTGTGTACCTCTGTTCTGTCTCCATGGCATCAATATTGGCACATAACTCACGCAGTTCTCTCTCCCTTGTTGGATCAAGAATTGGCATTGGCCTGTCTCTTCTTCTCGGCGGCATGGATGTAAAATTTTCTTCTATTCTCTCTACTACATAAAGCAAAGAACTTGTTCTAAGCTTTGATACCACAATGGTGTGTATCAGACTACTCCTTTTCCTCTAGCTCCCTATGCTTGAAATATACAGACAAAATCAATCTCTGATACCACAATTGATACTGACCCCAACCCTCGGGCCAAGATCTGTGTAGGATCATTCTAAATCTTCCCCTGAGTCGGATTGACTCTTTGGTTTCCCCACAGGAACTACCACACACACAAGGTGTATTCCACATGTCCTTCTGAGTTATGCCTACATGATCCAACACCGACATCAACTCCATAATCAACCAACAAATGTGATCGGGACTTTTTCCCTTTCGGTATTTCAGAATTCGCGATTTCACGAATCCTGTTGTCGAGGCCCTTGTCTCTTCAACCTCTGAAACCCGAAACATCAACGAGGGTTGACTCCTTCAATGCGCTGAACACATGACTCTTTTTTTCCCATGAATTTTGGCTTTCTAGGATTTGAGTGAATGATCCACCCTCGTTCCTCTTCCCCTATGATTTCCTAGTTTCCAAAATTTCCCCCCTTTTGCAAGATCGATGGTCTTTCGAGATTTTCCCAAAAGATTGACCACCCTTTTGACTTCCATCGCATGTACCCTTCGACAAATGATTGGGACCCTACTTTTCAGATTTTCTCTCTTCATGATTTCGAGGGTTGCGCTGATATGAAACTCTGCCTCTTGACTCTCGGAACCTCGAAACCTGAAGTGTCGAAATCCTGAAATTCCACCCCAAAGACTTGTCACGTTTTACGACTTCATGATTTTCACTCCACTGTGTCCCGGCTCCTTATCGTCAGGATTACCGGTATGTCAAACCCCGAAATACCAAAATGTCGATGTTTCACACCAAAGGCACGTCATGTTTAGTGACTTCAGGATTTTCAATGCTAAGGTCTCGGTTCCTTGTCATCAAGATTCCCAGTATGCCGAACCCCGAAATATCGAAATGCCGATGTTTCACTTCAAAGGTGATCAATGACTATGAGCCTCCCTTGATCTGATGGATGACGTGATTTTGCGTACTGGGAGTTTGTGATGCAATGACTCCAAAATAACTTGCCACTCCAAACTTTGAAACCCAAAATAGAAGATTTCAAGTGCAAGATCAACGACTCCCGACGCTTCTCATCCAACGCTTGTCACTCCTCCTGAGCCTTATGAATGCTGAAAGGAACTCATCCTTAACCTTCTCACAGATCTACGGGATCCAACGGTCCACGTGATTTCACGAGTTCTCCTCGGAGAATTCCGACCATATGATTCACTCCTCAAGAATCTCTAGCCAAACTGACTTAGCATCCTTCCACTAAACTTAACTCTTGCGCGATGATTTCGCTCCCCATCTTCCTTTGAAATCTTCAAAGGTACTAACCCTCTTGAACTTTTCACTTGTGAACTTGAGCCTCCAAGAGAGATCATGCTCGCACTTCTTACAGAAATATTTCAAACAACCTTTGGTTATTTGAGTCCTCGACTATGTGCACTCTTTGCAACAACAGTCCTTCCACCTTCACCTTAGTTGATAAGTTTTAAGGCTTCAACTAGCCTGCGCACACCTTTCATGGATCTATGCTTCACCTGCACTTCTGCTGGTATGATAAAAATAGTATCTCTCCTGAGATTTTTGAGATAAAACTCAGACTCTTGTCAACGCACACCTTGAGGATGTTTCACTGCACTCCTTGCAGGAACTCTCAGGATGAGAAATAATTGAAACTCATTCTTCTCCTCTCTCAGACTTCATACATTCAACATGAAATCACACATTCAACCCAGCATTGAACAAATACATAAACAGAGAAATAAATCAATTGTAAGCATACCATTCAGCAAATGTAAATAGTAAGCATCATAACACCATGAAAATTGAGTCAAAGCTTCATATATTAACTCAAGTGCTCCTATACATGGGTTCTTCCCTACAACTCTCTTCTACAGCTCAATAGCTTATGAAATCTCTCTTCTTCTGTTCTAATGATCATAATGTTACAATGATACAAGGGTGAGGGTGTCTATATATGTTTTCCCTCCTACTCTCTAAACTGTCTAATCTATGAATTCAAATCTACCTACTTTCATTAATTACATATAAATTCCTTTACATTATACATATGAGAGCAGTGCTCAAGATCTGTTTACAACATCTAAGATATAAATGTAAGTACGCTTTCCCCAACTATCACATTAATATCTGCTTCATTAACTTTTCAAAACATTTCAAAAATGTGCACTGGTGCTTTTCCAGCTGTCTTCCACCTTTATGCTTTCTTGGTTGGCTACTTATGATGCTCCTGCATCACCAACCTTCCTTAACTTTAACAACAAGAGACTAGTATTTTCATCAAACTTTACTTTAGTTTCACATTACTAATTTTGGACTAGTCAACAACCCTAACTTGAAATAATCATAACTATGTACCTCTAATGAATAAAGATCTGAAAATATTACACAATGCTATTCAATGTCTTTTATGCAGTTCCTCCAAATTTCACTACTTAGAACCTCCCAAAAAAGGGGTTATAGCAAAAATGACATACCTTGTTGAATTATGGATTATTCTAGAGAGCAAACTTGTAGAGAATACCCTACACAAAATGTTTGTTGTATGGATATAAAAATGGTACTCAACATACTACAGCATGTACTCTAACCGATACATTTGGTCTTACTGAATTTTGATATGTTATGAAGAAGTTATGACGTTTTTACCTGAAACACCTGTTTTAGACTAGTTTCAGGACTAGCCAAAAACCTTATTTTCCACGAAGTGTAACTCCAAAACTAAAATGACCCACAAGATGAAATTTTTATCACAACTACTTGGATATGTTTCCTCAACGGCCTCCAAATTTCGCTATCTGAATCATTGTAGAAAAAGTGTTATTTTGAAAATGGTAAGATGACCTATAAATAACATACCTTAGAAAGCATCATCAAAAGACTTTATCCTCCCTTGAATTTCGACCTTCTTTACTTCACCTTCCCTCTGAAATTCACCTTAGATCTCCTTTGGTTACCTCAATCACTTGTAGATATTCAATATGCTCAAATGGATACAAATGAGAGACCCTTTCTCTCTTATTTATACTCTCCAAGTAGCTTCCTCTAGAACTATCCACTTCACCACTTTTTCTAGTTAGCCACTTTGTCCACTTAACCAACTTTGTCCACTTAGCCACTTTGTCCACTTAACCATTTTGTCCACTTAGCCACTTTTTCCACTTAACCAACTTTTTCCACTTATCCACTTAACCATTTTTTCCACTTAGCCACTTTGTCCACTTAACCACTTTGACTACTTTATTATTTAAATAATTTCTCTTAACTCAAAACTTCTTGGTGCAACTAAATTTTATATAATTATTCAATTCATAGTTGTTTTTCCCTTAGCTAACGTCTTGTTGCAACCACTTTATTATTTAATTTATTTCTTGGTCAACCACTTTGGCTATTAAATCTTATCATCACAACTACTTTACCATAATTACCAAACTCACAAATTCTTGTTGCAACTAATTTATTTTTAATTATTTTCTTAATGCAACAATTATGCCCATGATTAATTCCTAGTTTCACTCACTTTGACATGTCAACTTCTTCTAGGAGTTTCTAAAGTAATTTGACTTATTTGATCTTCTAGGGGATTCTAGATAACTCATGAGGGTTCTCCAACTTCACAAGGCCATAACGCTCTAACCGTGAGGAGTTATGTGAAATTCCACATATCAACAGAAATGGCATGACATGTACTATCCATCTAGAATATTCTTACTTGTAAATTCATTGATATTCATGCCCTTATACCTCAAAGAGACTCGGGTCCCTTACTGATGCATTTGTGCTACCGAAATTTTCTACTACGCTTCTCCAAGGGTTGACATCAATCTACAATATCACTCTCCAATGGTTGACATCAATGACAACCAAAAATCCATACCAATTGTCCATCAACCTAATCCAACTATCTGACATTATTAATTTATATATAACCAATCAAAACATTATATTTGATATTACAAAGTATGCTTATTATCACTTTCTGTTTAAATTTCACGTTATATATCTAGTTGTTCATTTAAAAAAATATTTTACTTATTGGAAGGGGGGGGGGGATTATTTAGAATATATATTTTTAATTGTACATACCTAGTTTACTCATGTCAACTGAAGTACAACTATTTTTCAACTTTTCATCATGGAAGGGTTGAATGAATATATACCCTTCAACTTGAAATTAAGAGTAGCCCTTCAAATTTGATCACTACATATATCCTCTTGAAAAAGGGAATATCCTTAAATAGGTATTTTTCAACCCATTCAACAAGAGTCCAGTAGAACTCAACTCAACTTCCAATATATAAGGAGACGTGACTCGTTTCCAATTATTATTTATTGTCTGACTTTTGTGTAAAGCATGTAGTTAGGAAATAGTTGCATATTTATATCCCTCGGGTTGTGTACATGAGTTTTTTTTATCATTTCTCTCACAACACTAGAATTTTGGTCATATTTAGTGAACCTATTGTATTCATACATAAAGGACACTTGGATAGACTAATAGACTAAGCAATTTTTTCTAGAATTTATTATTCTCTCTTATTGTTGTTGTCCTTTATTATTTTTGTGTCATTCTCTTCTTCGGGTTGGTGTGCTTCACCTCTCAGCAAGGGTTTTCTAGTTTAGAGGTTAAAATAATAGCATTTGGTATTAGAGCATTGATCAAAGTCTTCTCTTTCTTCATTTTTTTCTTCTAGGATCATTCCCTCACTCAAAAGACTTTGTTTTCAATGGTAGAAGTTTAGATCTGGTTCCTTTGGAGTGTGCCCTCCCACCTAAATATATGTTGGCACCTTCTCTCATCAATATCCACACATCATTTTAGAATTAAAGTGGAATCCTTTCTCCAACAAGAAGACATCATCAAATATGTTTTATGGAATCCTAGAACTCCCACCTAGATCTCATTGGATGTATTTTTAGGTTAGTTATTTAGTATTGTTTTAGTTTTATTTTTATGGGTTTTCAATCCTCTCTCAATACAGTGTACACAATAAAAAAAAATTGCAATTATCTTCAATTATTGGGATTCTTGAGTCCAATGTTCGCTTTTATTTATGTTTCTAGGGTTTATTTGGTTTCTCAATTCCACCCTCAATGACCTTGCACCCAGTGTCACCTGGGAATTATCATCCATAGTCATTGTAGTTTCTACCTCTTAGATCCACTCATGGATCCTTGTAATGAATCCTCAAATAACAAGTTAAAATATTTTCATGCACTCTTGCATCTAGAACTCATGACACTACTACAAGAAGTATTCATTAGCAGATCAAAACCCTCCATCTTCAAGCTATATACACACATTAAAATGTGTAACATCTTCAAGCTACTAGATATAAACATTAAATAAGTCATCACTAGATTGAATAATTTGGGACAAAGAATTGCTACTTTTATTGAATATCGACAAAAGTACTTAGAGCATGATGCATTTTTCTATAAAAACACTCTATGTACATTTGTGGCATGAGTGACAAGTACGACTTACTTCATTAGGAAACAACAATACCTTCCCTCAAATAATAGAATAAATCAAGTAAAGGATGGATAGTTGGAAAGAATAGAAATCTTGCATGAATTAATTTCAATTTGTGAAAAGGTTGATGGAAAAATAATCCTCAAATGACAAGTTCAAATCTTCTCATGCACTCTTGCTTCTAGAACTCATGACACTACTACAAGAAGTATTCATTAGCATATTGTTGGTGGGCCAGAATGACCCATTCAATTAGATGAGGGAAAACACCCGATGGAAGTTCCCAATCAGACCCACTCTAATTTGGGGTAGTGTTTCCGGCAAGTTTTTGGTCCTCGGTACCGCTCATAATTAAAATAATAAAAAGGGAAAAAATAGTGAATTCCCCCCTAAAGAGTTCTAACTAATTCAAATCTCTCACCTTGTTCTTGTCCAATACATCAGGTGAACTTTCCAATGAAGATTATGAAAGCCAAGGATGATTAAGCTCCAATGTCTTTGTCAAAGTATGTGATCAGAAGGCTAGGAAGAAGATTTGGGAAAAAATATGACGATGATCAAGGAAGGTGGTGTATGCCACATCATCACCATGCATCAACATCAAGTTGAATGGAACAATCGAGAGTGAACCACATGGCAGTGAGGTGGAAAAGGTAAGTGGATACTTAGGAAACTTTGAGATGCAATAACTTTCAATCTGGAACTTGGATTTAAGTATGGTTATATTTGTTGGAAAACTATCGATGAGAAGAATCCAACTATGATATTTGGTTAGAGAAAATAATAGAGGAAAAGAAGGAGAAAAAATAGAAAAAGAGAAGGCTCGGTAAGGATCAAAGTCAAGGTTCTAGAAAAGGATCAATAGATTCCCCCATAGGCCTCTCAAGGTTGGAGCAGTCATGTGATCAAACAGGCCATACAAACCTGCTCCTACAAAACAAAATAATGATATCAACTATGCAGTCAAAAGAAGACTAGCCAATTTAATAAAGAATATATTCCCTTCCTTTAACCAACTTATAAGAGGGTGTTATATTTATTGAACAATAACGTGGTGACTGTAGCTGAGCATATTTAGACTATATATGTTAATTCAAAACAAAAGAGTAAGATCCATATGCGAGAGCATAAGTATGCAGTCATGAAATATAACATATTATCAAGAGTATGTAGAATTTGAATTACTCAATCAATAAATAATTAGCCACAACCTCATCTAGGACATGCAATAGAACATCAGATCTTGTAGCCACATAGTATCATCAAACACTTCAGAATCAACAAATAGTTGAAATAAATGTCAACAAAACATCATAGGTCAATAAGCATCAAGAAGAAATTTGAAATCATCAAATCAAAAGGAAAAAACAACACCCATAAAAAATAATCATCCAACAAGATAAAAACTTAAACTCCCTCAAAGTAGGAAAAGACATAACATTAGGCTCAAGTGGTATAGTATTAGGAAATATGATTGAAATTTTAGTAGGGGACCCTTTTCTTTTTGCTTGTAAAAGAAAAAGTAAAAAAGGGGGGGTTGTTGTGGCCACAACAAATGGAAACACACTGGAAGAACCAGTTATCTTTGTCAATAGAAGTCAAGGGCTTATACTTCATATCTGAGTTTTAAATATAAGTTCAGTAAACTATAGACAAGCTTCCAATAATCATGGGTACCACAATGATGCCAAAATTATAAAAGACATAACCCAATTTTTCTCGTACTTGGAATCTAACACACCCTTTTCAAAGAGAAAATAATGAGAAGTTATTTTACTGGTTGTACACTTCAAATTAGGTTTGGTTTCATCCATGGTTTTTTAATTTAAAACAAGAAAATATCTACCTAAGTGTGTTACTCATCTCTCTTTTCCCGACATTTCTTTGCTACCAACGAGCATCCATAGTCTCGATGAATTTTCCTCAGTACCATACAAGCATAGCCCCGCTGCGAGTAGGAGTACATAGCCCTGATGGGTTTACTTGTATTTCCCACACTATTATTAGTTCTTTCAACTTAATCTTTTATTTCAGAAAATTATCACCCTTTTATATTTAGATATAGATATGCATATGCACATAGGGTGAAGGAAGTGGGGTGATACGAGAGTTTCTTTGATTTTCAAAGTAGATGTTATGCATTTTAGTTTAACTCACATGTTTCCCCAAAAACTATTATAGTATTGGCCATTTTATCAATGTGAAGTGGATGGAGCTCAAAGAAAAGAGTGGATAGACACCTTCCTATACTTATGGGTTATCATGATACGCACAACAGGCACATGTGTTCCACCATAATTAGCAGTGCATACCTACAGCTGAGAACTTTATGAATGTTCACCTAGACAGAGCATCCCATGCATCTTATTACTTCTAATAAAAATCTTCAGTATGTGACCAGAATTGACCAACCCCTTATCAAAATTAAAAGAGCAATCCTCAAGGAAGGCTAAAAGCCAATTCAATTCAGAGGAAACACCAGTTGTCGAATCAAAATATGGAATTAAGATGTACAAGCATAAAACAGGATTGAAAATCAAAAATCAAATTCATGAGAAAATAAAAATAAACTAAGGGATCTAAAATTAAATTATCAGTCATCAAAAAAGAAAGAAAATTGGCTAAAAAATAAGAAGAAAACCAGCATCAAGCAATAAATCTGTTGCAGCAACAAAGAGAGTTTTTTCAGTGAAAACTCAAAAAATAATCCAAGGGAAATAATCATTCAATAAATAGAAACCATTCGATATCAATCCCGATAGAAAAAAATCCCAGAGTTTTCGATCCGAAATGAAAAACAAACTAGATTACAAGAATTGATGATTTAGTATAAAATATTTGTGACACAATTCTCCAATCTAATTTACTTCATTGAGGGAAACAAAAAAAAAACTTCTAGGAACCTAGAAAAATGGGTTAGTGTAGATGCTCAATCAAAATAAATTTTCAAAAGACAATTTCATATAATATTCCATAAACCCAAATGCTCTCAAGATTTCTTGACATAAATAATTCCTTCGCAATTTTAAAAACATTGAATTTTCCGATAACAAAAATTACATTTCATATTTCTCACTCAAGTGCAATTTTCTCTTGTCTATAAAAGATCATCAATCACATAGATCCCAATAATTCAATCTAATAAATCAAAGAGGGAAATCACAATAATGGAGGTCATTAAAATTACTCCAAACAATGACCAGATCAAAAACAATATAAGAGTAAATGGATGAGAATACATTTCTAATAAGCTATTGAGTTGGTGACAAAAATGTTGCAAAGGAATCTGAGCAACCAAGTTTAGATCAACACTTCCCTAAGTTGCTTTTAATCAAGGAGACAAATTCATAGTCAATGGTTGAACAAGCCATTTTCCCAACCTGCATACAAAAGAGAACATTGTGATCAACTCTTAGACAACTCAAGGATAATTCTTCCTCTAAATTACTAAGTTATTGGAATGAAATTAAACTAAAATAAAGTGAAGATCAAAAATTAAACTAATTCTAGGAAAAGCATGCCAAGCTCAAATAAACTTAAACTAAGTTGGTTGTCATAAAACTCTATGTGAAGGTCAATGAAGTTATCAAGTATTTTTTAGATGTCCATTCAAAATCCCTGAGATATGAGTAGTATGTTCTTTCCCTCAAAAAAAAATTTACCATATGAATTTAGTGTCACAATTGTTGTGATATTTGGATCTCTGGACACGATGTATTGTTCCTAAAATCATAGTCAATCAAATTAAGGAAAAAAAACCATAAGACTTCAATCCCATCCATATTTTGATGATATAAATCCACCAATAAATATAAGTTATAAAAATGAGAGTGAAAACTTAATGAATTGGTAGTGCTAAGATCGAGTCTTTGGTCAATCGTTAGATTAGGGAATAAAATTATGGGTTCCCAATCAATTTTATGAAAAAGATATCAACAAAATATTTGAATTACCATTCCATCCAGAATGTCAAAAATGTGTTTCCAGGAAGCGTGAAAGAATACATTTTATTACCGTATAAGAGAAGAGTCTTGGGTGAAGAAAGGTACAATGTAAAAGAAAGAATCGTACTTAAAAAAATATATTGAACATAGTATAGGACAATGGCAGCCAATGCCCAAAAATTAAAACTACAAGTGATGACTGAAAATAACTAAAATGAAAATAAGAAATCATCTAAGCTTATTATACAAAAATTCTATGCAGAAAATTCATGTTGGCTGAAAGTGACCAAAGAAAAGAGTGGATGAGAAAGAAAAGATTTGGATAACTCCAAAACCATAGAGAAATAATCATCTAAGGAAATATCACATATTTGAAGTGGCTTCAATTTTAGATGGGAAGATTTTTAATACTTAGAATTTAGATTCAATGTATATGGGATATAAGAAATCATAACTTAAAAAGTATATCAGCCAAGCAAACTTTTCCCATTAGAATCATGTAGATGTGAATATAGGACAAATATGATTGTTCATTTTCATTACAAGAGGGAATGGATAGTGTCTTAATTTTAAATACCCCACTTGCAAGATGTCACAATGCATTGGAAAGGATTTGACATGGTGATCATGCATACAAATCAGTGATTTGGCAATTGCCCAGCACATAGAAAAATTCAAGAATGAAATGAAGTAAATCTTCCCCACATCAAAATTAAATTCAAAATCCATAAAAGGGGAAATTTAAAGGGAAACCCTTCTATGTATTTCCATTTTTGTTGAGGATTCATTTATTGATCAACCAACAATAAATAAAAGAAAAGGAAAATAGAGAACTAATTAAAAAACTAGGAAGCAAAGCTAAACTATACAAAGGAAAAGCACTAATTTATTCCATTCTATTCATATCCTACACTACCAATGGATGAAAAATGAGCTAGGTAAAGTCGTAATGCCAATGTAGCCATCCAATTAATCCCAAGCCTGCATAAATATGTTCAAGACATGGGATCAGTGATAGAGCTTGGAATAAGAATCGACTAAAAGTAGAAAAAATTAAAGCATGATAAAATATATCCACCATATTAGAAATATAATAGTGATAATCTGTGTGAAATCTATCCAAAAAGGATCTCTCCAACCATGCTTCAATATGATCATAAAATATTGCACTTCTCTCATAGAATTGATGGAAGGAGTTTGATGGAAAGTAGCATGCCAAATGAGAATCATGCATAGAGTTTATATAAAGTGTGCTTGATGAGAGATTTTTCATGCTAAAAAAATTGTTTATCCCTGAATACAAACCAAAAGAATAAGGGCCTGACATAACCATTAACAAAGACCGAAATGCCTCATTATCTTGGAAATCATCCCTGGACTCACACTTCAAGTAACCAACTAATTGAGATAGACTAGTGAGATCATATGATATGTATGGGTTAGGACCAAACATGGTATGAGAAACAATTTCAAAAAAATGATGAGATCCACTAGTATTAAAAATATTGAAAAAGGGGCTACTTGAACAAGGAGATTCATTATTTATCAAAAATGAAGAATAAAAAGAGGAAGACATCCTTTGATACACGTTTTCTATAGAATTCTCTTCATCCCATGAAAAAGGCTTATAAGGATTGCTTGTAATTAGTTCATGGGAAGAGGCCTTATCCTCTTTGTGCTCCAAATGTGCATCACCACCATCAAGTACTTCAAAATGAGTTGGCTCCATTGAGTCTTTTCGAATAGGACTATAAGTATCTCCCTGCAAAGTTAAATGATTAAAGAGATCAGGAGACAAGTGGTAATAAGTGGAAGAATTAAGAGAATTAAAAGCTTCTCTAGAACCAGAATTTTTTTTAGAAAGCGACTTCATGAGCGATAGTTCCTCTTCCTTAAGCGCATCAGTGATTTCTTGTGAATCAATGGGATCTGTGTTAGGTGTGGTTTCACAATTAGTACGTCCTTCATCAAGATGGTTTTCCTCTTCAAAATTAAAAATAGATTTTTTAGATAAAAGAGGTATGTCCTACATGTTTATTTCTTCCCCTGAAGTGAAAGAATCAGCATGGTTTCCTTGCCCCTGCAAAATATGAGAATCTGAAAAGTCTTCCAAAATACATTCATGGTTAGAAGAGGGGAGAAAATCACAACAATCTTTAGAACAATAAGTTTCAATAAATGATCCACTAGCAGTAGGAAAACATTCTTGATCTATGTCATATATACAAGGAGAATTCGTAACAGCAAGACAATCCAAAACAAGAGGAACTAATTTCAAATTATCCATGGGTGAGGAAGAATTGATTTCATGAGTGCCCATATTTTCTTCATTAACAAAATGATCAGCATTCAAGTTTTTCTCCATATCTTCCTCCTCCATTTCTTGTGATGGAAAAGATGAAATAGGATAGTGAGATCCCAACATAACCATCATTGTAGACTGAAGTGTCATGTTATCAGCTGAAGAACCCTCCTCTTGGCCAACTACAGAAAAATATGAAATTGGAATTACAACATAAGGGGACTCATTTTCCCCACAAGGAAGGTAAGGGGCAATGGAGTGGTGGGAGGATACATAGGTTTCTTCCAATTTTTTTTTTCTATATGATGTATATCCCCCATAGTAAAGAAATATCCAGACATATGAATTCCATCCAAACCATTAGCATCTTCAACAATTTCATTTAAATCTAAATTAGCATGTAAAGGAACATTAGAACGTGATTTAGATTCTTCATGCACTAACTCATATGTTTCACTTGCAAGAGAAACTAAAAATGAAATCAAATCATTGTTAGAGGGCCTATCTTCTAAAGGAAATATATAGAAAAGATGAGTAAATATGGTAATTAAATATGCAAGAGATTCATCTTCGTTTTTCTTAAGCTTTAAAATTTCTGCACATAAATTATCATAATCATAGTTCTCAAAAGCATGCAAAAATTCATGTATAAACTGTTCCCATGTGTAAATAGAGGCAGACGACAAAGTATCACACCAACGCTTGGCCCGACCTGCAAAAGTGAGAGTGATTAACTTGCAAATGATATTTCTATCAGTAATATTGTGAGAACCACAAAATTTCCATAAATTAAAAACATGTTCAAATGCAGAGATTTCACCCTCATCATAAAATCTTAGTTGCGACAAGAAATGTAAAATACTTATAGTGGGTTTGGGAGGTATAGTACCAGAAAAACGCCTCCATAAAGGGATATGGGATGGATCCATTAGTACATTAAATTTTTTTTAACAAGAATGACTGCACAGGCTCAGCGTGTCATTTGGCCCTCCTTCTAGCACCATTTTTGTTGAAAGACCAGAATGACCCATTCAATCAGATGAGAGAAAATTCCCGATGGCAGGTCCCAATCAGACCCACTCTCGTTAGGGGTAGCGTTTCCCGTGAGTTTATGAGCCTTATTATCACTCAGAATTAAAAGAATAAAAAGGGGAAAACAACAAACTACCCCCCAAAGAGTTCTAACTAATTCTAAGTCTAAACCAACTAAAAGCTAATTAATCTAATCTAAACTAATTATAACCTATCACAGGAGAAAATCTAATAGAATGAGTATAGAGAAAGATAACTATAAAAGCCAAAAATAATTCATGTATTATAATGGTAAACGAAAGCAATAATGTTACAGATGTATAAACAAATAGTTGCACAATACATTTATAACATCATTATGTACCCATGAAGAAACATGTGACAACCTGAGTAAACAACACAGAGTGAAAAAAAAATTCCATACAACATAATCCTATCTACTCAAGCAAAAGATAAATGCATCAAGAGTAGTCTCTACTACATCCATCAAAGCCACAAATTTTTAAAATGCATTTTGCTATTTATTCCTCAGAAGCAAAAGTACCATCCTCTGTTACAAAGAGAAAAAGGATAGATACATTCAACTATCTCATTTTTCTAGAACAAGAGAGAGACTCTTGAATTCTCATGACCATTTGTTTCGTTTTTCCCTAATTTTGCCTTTTTTACATTTCAAATTTCTCTAGAATTTTGAAAATTTAGATGTAGGAGTTACAAATAAGATCTAAAGAGACTCTCAGGTGGTTACATTCACCCTTTGACAATTTACCAATGATATTATTTAAATTTATCATTCACTCTGTCTGTTAGGTCATTTTCTAAATTTCTTGCATTGTTCTAGGTGTTTTTGGCTCTGATATATTGAATGATATCATTTCTTCTTATTCTCCTCTGTCTTGAATTTCCTTTGAGCTATTTTTGGATCAATTTTGTTGTTGGTAGGTCAAGATAAGATTGTTTGAAGTTTGCATGGTTGGTTCTTCATATGAATTAGGGTTATGTCTATGTTTTGCATTTGCGAGCAATTTAGATTCTCAATCTTCCCCCATTTTATATTCCAACTTATTCTTCTCTTCTCCATATTTATATTGATCTATCATGGACTTTATTTCGTTACTCAGCCTCGTATATGATTTCTTGAAGATGGTATGGTCATTTCCCCCCCCAAATCCATGGTTGTTGGTTTTCTATATTTTTTGATTACTTCTATCAGTTGTTTGACATGGAGACCCATACGATTGCTTTCTTTTGTCTGATACATTTCCAATGAGGTATTACAGGCCTCATTTCATCATAAAATCAAAAGTTATGGTTGTTTAAAATTCCTCACTCAACAGCCATTGACTAGGCCTGTGGGTTAATCTGGACCCTTAATTATTGAACCTACAGAAGAGAAAACCCACCAAATCAATAATTCTAGTCAATTTTCCATCAGACCTTAAAATGGTAGAGTGTTCATTTAGAACTTACCATTGAGGTCTTCATATCTTCTGTTCAATTCCCATCCCGGTGTATTAACTCCAAGAGAGAGATCTAGTCGTTCAATAGATCTGGAGAAATCTACAACATCCATCGGGGAGCTATTTTGCAATCCATGCTAACGCGCAAGTGCAAAGGTATTGAAGAAAAGAATCGAAGAATATTACTTCTTCGATTCACATGTTGAAGGTTAAATCTGAAAAAGTGATGACGTGTAGTCAGAGCTAATTATTTGGCATCCAGAAAATTTGTGAAGTTTCAAGGTATTAAAAAGAGGTATCGAAGAATATTCCCTCATATCTTTGTTTTGCATGTGAAAGATATGGATCATCCTTTCATTGATGATCAACAGTCATAGTTAAAATTCATTCAGAGTCTAAAGGAGACCGTTCAGAGTGTGAACTTTGACCATCCAAGTTGTAACCATAATATTGTTGTACGAAAAAATTTGACCGTTCACTCGGGGAAAAGATCGACAGATTGGGAGAGTTTCACTTTGGAAATATGCTTGAGGTTTAAGCTTGTGAAATTTCGTAAAGAAATAAGTTGTGGTTCCATTTTTTTTCACGTGGAGGGAAAATTGATTTGGCATCCAATTGAACCTGTGAATTGTCTATTGAATTGTCGACAAACCGTGTTGCGGTGAGAAACATTGGGCACAAAGATTCTATCCAAGACCATGAAGGAAAATTTGCCAACAAATATTCATTGATAGAATATGTTCTATGGGTAATGTAGTCACAAAACTATCATAGAATAACTCTTCCAATGAAGAGTATGAAATCTAGGGACAATGAAGCTCCAACATCTTTGTTGGAGTATGTGATCAGAAGGCTGGGAAGAAGAGATGGGAAATTTTTTGATGATGATCAGGGAAGGTGGTGTATGCCTCATCAGCACCATGCATCAACACCAATCTAGAAAAAATAAGAAAGAGTGAAGCACATGGAATCCATTTGTAAGTGAGGTGGAAAAGGTAAGTGAATACTTAGGAAACTTTAAGATGCCATAAATTTCAATCTGGAACTCGAATTTAAGTATGGTTATAGTCGTTGGACAACTCTCGATGGGAAGAATCCAACTATGATATTTGGTTAGAGAAAATAAAGAGGAAAACAAGGAGAAGAAATAGAAAAAGAGGAGGCGTTGTAAGGATCAAAGTCAAGGTTCTAGAAAATGATCAACATATTCCCCCACATTCCTCTCAAGGTTGGAGCGGTCATGTGATCAAAGTGGCTCTGCAAACCTGCTCCTACAAATCAAAAGAATGAGATCAGTTATGAAATCAAAAGAAGACTATCCAATATAATAAAGAATGTATTCCATTCCTTTAACCAACTTATAAGAGGGTGTTATATTTATTGAACAATAGTGTGGTCACTATAGATGAGTGTCTTAAGACTATATATGCTAATTCAAAATAGAAGAGTAGGATATGTATGCAAGAGCATAAGTATGCAGTAATAAAACATAACATGTTAGCAAGAGGATGTAGAATTTGAATTATTCAATCAATAAATAATTAGCCACAACCTCATTCAGGACATGCAATAGAACACCAGACCTTGCAGCCACATAGTATAATCAAACACTTCATAATCAATGAATAGTTGAAACAAATGTCAACGAAACATCATAGGTCAATAAGCATCATCAAGACATTTGAAATCATCAAATCGAATGGAAAAATCATTACCCATAAAAAAAAATCATCCAACAAGATAAAAACTTCAACTCCCTCAAAGTAGGAAAAGACATAACATTAGGATCAAGCGTTAGAGGATTAGGAAATAGGATTGAAATTTTAGTAGGGGGGAATTTTCCTTTCTCTTGTAAAAGAAAAAGTAAAAAAGCGGGGGGGGGGGACATTGTTGCAGCCACAACGGGGGGGGGGACATTGTTGCAGCCACAACACATATCAAAACACTCCATATTCAAGCTAGATACAAACATTAAAATGTGTGACATCTTCAAGCTACTAGATACAAACAATAAAGAAGTCGTCACTAGCTTGAGGAATTTAGGACAAATATTTACTTCTTTTATTGAATATTAACAAAAGGACTTAGAGCAAGATGATTTTTTCTATAAAACACTCTGTGTACATTTTTGGAATGAGGGAAAAGTATGAATTACTTCACTAGGAAACAACAAGACTTTCCATCAAATAATAGAATAAATTTCAAGTAAAGATTGGATGGTTGGAAAGAATAGAAATCTTGCATGAATTTATTTCCATATGTGAAAAGGTTGATGGAAAAAGAAGTGATTTATTTTTGAAATCACTCAAAATAGTTAAGAAACTTGAGGGTCCACAATTGGTAAGAGAATCTAAGTTATTAACCAAAGAGCAATTGGAAATGGAGTTAAACATACTCAAAACTTCATGGGATAGTGAGTTTAATAATCTCACTAACTTTCCAGAGGATGAGATTAAACTGATGGTTAGTTAATTTTGTGAATGATAATGAAGACCATTTGTCATCAATTCAAGAATTACACTCTAATTTCAAAGCAATGGAAGATGAGATATTCTCGCTCTAGGTGAAGCAGAACATAACAATCCCACTACTAAAAGAATGTATCGAAGAGTGGCTCAAGAGTTCATTAAAATATATAACTAATCCAAGAAGCAGTTGAAGTGAAAGGAACCAAGTTATAGTTATATATATGAAGACTTAGCAAAGGTGGGGGAGGTCCATCCATCATTCCACTTTTATTTTTGTGAGTACACTTTTTTTTAAGCATTTCCTTTCTTTCTTCCCAATTTGTGATCATCCAACTTTATTGGTTTATTTCTTACTGTTAAATTCAAATCCTAGTTGCTTCTCTCTTTCTCTCCTAGGTATGCTATTATATTCGGTCCACAAGATCCCCATCCCAATCCATATGGATGAACACATTCCTTTTATCGATGAACACATTCCTTTTGTCATTTAAGTATGAGGAATATTGTGTTGTTCTTTAGGAAAACATTTTATTCAAACTCAAAAAATCTATGTGTAATATTATTTTAAAGACTCTCGGAGAGAGCTATTCCAAGAGTTCATAAATTTTGTTATTTTTGACTTTTATATGAGCATGAGAGCTCGAGTATGTTTCCCCAACACATTTAATGATATTAAATAAGTGAAATCATTTAAATCCCTCTATTTTGGACCACTAATCCATTTTATGTCTTATGAGTATTTCTTTGAATCTTCTTCCTCATTGCTCAAATGAATCGATTTGATGGAATGGATGTAGTTATCTTGTATATTTCAATCATGGTTGTTATCTTTCTGTTGTAACTTGTCTTCTATCCTTTTAATTATTTTACCACATTTTCCACTCATAGGTGTAGATGTTTTAATGTTTAAATTTATTGTTTGAATAAGTATATTGAAAATATGAGTGATAAACAGGAGTACCACCTCTATAAAAACAAAGAGGGATATTAATAATTCTTTGTAAGAACACCCTACAAGGTTAACTCTTGTCCCTAAGAAGAAAAGAGATCAACATTTATGGTGACCATACTGTGGAAAAAAAGAAGTTTTTATCTCCCATTATTGACTTTTATTGAGTCAGTCCAACCTCATCTTCCCATTGGATTGGATGACCAAATAAGTATTTTGAATCAATTGTATGATTTGGTATTGAAGATAAAAAAGAATCAAGAAGATCTTGAATGTGTTAGCACCATGATTTCCATAGCTAAGGTTAGAGGTTTGTCCAAAGTTTTCAAAGTCATTACATGATATTGGGAAAATCAAGGCATTCCAAGATGAGTCATAGGTTAGGGTGAATATCATGTCAAAAGGTATTATGATTCATCATCACCTTTCATGGGGTTAGATAAGGAACAATCATGACATTGGTATCGTTGCAAACTTCAAAAGCATACTCGTTGTGCAAAGGATTTTTCTACTTTCACCATGCAGAGGATTTTGTTGCGTAGAGGATTTTGTTGCGCAGAGGATTTTGTCGTGCAGAGGATTTTGATACGCAGAGGATTTTGTCGTGCAGGGGATTTTTCCACGTTGAGGATTTTGTCACGCTGAGGATTTTTCCACGCAGAGGGATTTTCCACGTAGGGGATTTTGTTGTGCAGAGGATTTTTCCATGCAAAGGATTTTGTCGTGTAGAGGGTTTTTCCACGCAGAGGGTTTTACTACGCACAAGCTACAGGGCATGTTGCGTAAATGACTGGTTTAGTGGTCAACTTAAAGATCACTTTATGACCAATTGGAGAGGAATTTTGAAACTCCCCGAGAGTTTTTTGTCAAGGACAAACCAAGTAATAAAAAACTCTCTCAGATTTTCAAAAAGTGTAATATTTGGGTAGATTTGAATGAATCTTTACAACCCATTTTTTCATAATTTGTTTTTGTCATAATATTTGGGCTCAGATCGCAAGAGAATGGAGAGGATTTTTATAAAACTGAGAGATTTTTTTCTCAATAACAAGTTCATTAACAAAAACCTCTCTTCGTTTTGAAAAATAGTTTTTTATTCAGGATATATGATCATATTTAACCCTTATTTTCTCAATTTATTGCACAATCTGTTGTGCTTTTGTTGAAGGTTATTGTTGCGTAGCAGACTTGTTGTGCAAGGGTGACAAAGTGTCCATAAGTTCACATGATGACTCATCACAACCATATGGTTGAATTTTGATCATGATCAATGATTGTAAAAAATATTTTGGTTACGATTATGATTTGGCAAAGTTGGGTTTTCTATTTTTAGTAAATCCATTGAAGTTATTGTTCTCTTTCAAAGAAACCGGATCCATCATTCTAGGAGGTAGTAGTTTGACCCTAATAGCCAAGTGTGGAATTAATTTTCTATATAATTTGGTCATTTTGATGTAAACAGGGGGACTTTTTTGGGGAAAAGAGGACTACTGTACTGCAAATCAAGACTTGTTTATTCCTTTGAAGTTAATGCAAAAGTTTCCTCTTTTTGAGATTTGATATAAATCACAGTGTTTATGTTCAGTATGTGTTTCTTGTATATCATTTCCAAGATTATGTTTTTTTGCTAGCATTGTCTAAGATTAAGTGGTAGGAATTCATCCATGTTCAATGCTCCTTCGATGATGTTTTTCATGTGTTAATAGTTACTTTTACAGAATTCATCTTTGTTTGAGGCTTTGTTTAGAAATTATTCTTCGTTTCCTTTTTCTAAAGTTGCACTGGAGATTCATCCATTGATTGATGCATGTAGTGTAGTGGGATTTCTTCTCTTTTCCATCTCTCATCTCATATCATTTATTTGCTAAGCATAGTGCATATTTTGCCTTCAATCTATAGAAAGAAACCAAATAGTTGTTGATCGTAAAAACATTGAAATTTAGGGCTTAACTCCATTGCCCAATGGTACATTTTCCTTGTTTGTCCTACCAACCCTTTTAGAAACAAAAGTAGACATGTCCTATTGCAGAATCTAACCTCTGTGCATTTATTTATGAATCCTTTGAGTTATTACCCATCATTAGACATCTGAGAGAGCCCTCTTTGATTGTATAGGTCAAAATACAATCTAAAGTTGGTTGAAACAATTACCTTGGGGTTTTCTTTGATACAGCCCAAAGAAATTTCTGAGTGTTAATAGAACATTCTTGGAAAGTATTATCTCAACAAGAACCTTGAGTTCATCAAAATTTTGAAAGGTGAATCTAATAAAAGAGTCTTAATCTGGCCACTTCAAATGTTTTTGAAGGTCCTGTAACAAGAAGTAGAAAAAATATTATCGAATAAATAGAGAAATCTAATAGTTCTATGGTTCAAGTTCTGACTTTATTAGTTCCATCGTCCATTGCTCCTCGAAAACGTATGGGTGATTGTGAAGACCCTAATCATGAAAGAAGAAATGATGAAGGAAGAAATGAAGAAAGAATAGGTGATAGATAAAGAAACCCAAGGAGGAGAGTGATATCTAGTCCCATGAACTTAAGATAGAAACATCAGTTTCCCACTCTTCCTCAAGGAATTCTTCCTATTTTTACTGGTGATGGAATTATGGATCCAAAAAATCATTTAGATCAGTTTCTCGCCATTTTTTATATTCATTTGATCGAACATGATGATGTTATGGTGAGATTTTTTCTCCAAATTGCAATAGGTCCAGCATATGACTGGTACCTTTCACTCCTAATAGACTTTATTGGTGACAAGTGAAAAATGAGATAATGAGGAGAAATGATGAAAAAAGGCCCAAGCAATAATATCATAATCATGAAGTACATACATATGGCTTCATAGATCATCTTGAAATAAATTATAACATCAATTATCTTGTTCCCAAGTTGTTATAGCCTTAATTTCGACCCTATAGGCTAGAGAGGAAGTTATCAGAGGATTAAATTTAGAGTACATATTTTTCCTAGGGTTTGACCCATTTGGGAGAACTTTTTATCCCTTATTGACATCCTCATGAGTCACCTAGTAGAAAACAAGTGAGGCCCTCACTGGACACTAGTAGCTCGTCAAGCGAGGCACTATCAGACTTATAGAATTAAGGAGTTATGAGGTGATTGGTGAAGGATGAGTTGAATATTCATGCCGAAGGCCTAGGAAATCACATCATTCAAGTCTCTAGTAGGATCTATAATATTTAAAAGCCTCCCCCGATCCTCCTCCAAGAGCTATATAACAAAGGAAAGCCTTGGGAAAGAGGAGGAGAGAATTCAATAGAAGGTTATGTTGCGAAATTGCAGAATTATTCAGCCATAAGTCATTGGAGCCTAGCATGACCAAGGAGCTATAAGGAGAAGCAAGGAGCAAGGATATTGAAGGAGCCTACATTAACCCTTGAGGTATGTTATCTTGATGTAGGTTCTTATTTACAATCAATAGATTATTTGGTTTCCCCCCTTTGAATATTTGTGAATTGATGTACAAATTTTTAGATAGGATCTTGTAGATTATAGATCAGATTATATTCAAGCTAGATCTAGGATCCTAACATTGGGAAGAAAGTAGAGTGGTTTTGTCTTGTCTTTGGTGTGAAGGAAGTAGGTTGCAGAGGTTGGAGCAGGAACTTCAGGACTGCAACATCCAGGAGATGCTAAGAAAAACCTTTAGGAGAATGTAATCCATTTAATTATCTCTTTGTATATGATTATAGTGAGATCGGAAGAG
>CBVK0100268706.1:0-14037 GCA_900067695.1 Picea abies
CTGGTGATGTCTCTACAAGTGATGTATTCAGGCTCCCACAAGGAATTTTTTCTTGAGAAAAGTGGCTGCTATCTTCTTCCAAAAAAAACATTTTTAAGATGAGTTCGCAGGTTGCCTATATTACAGGGTGCAAAAATCCTTCATTCTCATAGGCAACCCAAACTTAGGGTGAAAACTGTTTGCAGTCTGCTCTATAGGTATGGTGCGAACCTCTTTCAAAGCTTGGAAAAGAGAAGAGGTCACGAAGGTTCTAGAGAGGAATCTTCTAGAAAATGAGTTGGCATTTGCATGGTTGGCATCCTACTGACTTCTCAGATTTAGTGGGATCATTCTCATCCATTTAACCATCTCTCCTTCTCCTATATATTGAAAGGTTTCTCATGGAAACATTTAATAAATATTGAATGAATAATTGGTGAAATAATTGTGTGAAGGAATCTACTTGGATAGAATCTTGAAGACTCTATTTGGTCTATCAAGTTGTATTGGATCTTCTTCATGAAAGTGTAGAGAAAGTGTGTGTGTTGGAACCAAGGGTCACTGAAAGGAAGCTTGCGACATCAAGGCGATCCATTTGTATCTTCTACTTTCATTCAATATAATACAACGACATGTCCCTTTCCCATAAAATCACTCTTGTTTTATTTCATAACTCCTTGATCATATGCATAGGTTGACATTGAATGTACTTTGTTGTCTTCACTTTGGTTGGTTTGTATTGTCTTGGACCTGATTTCACAAGAGCACCAGAGCGAAGCGAGAACAACAAAGACCTAAGGAAGCGATATAGAGGTATGTCACTCATTCCTTCTTATTAGTAGATTCAATGACTACAACTTAGGGAAAGAGTCATGTCTTGTCCTATTTTTTTATAGATCCAGGTGGATATAGGGAGATCTATTAGTGTCCACACCTACCGATTTATCCAATAACACTCGGCGTGACCGATATTGCAAAGGCTCGACTGGTTTGAGTCCCAATTTCTTGTATCCATATCTTGTCGGGGACATGCACAAAGAAAAATAAATGAATAACAGACCACTTTGATATCACTAATATGGATTTATGAGCAGAACACAATTAATAATAGACTAAATACAATAACACAGATATATGGAGAACACCAAGAAATATCCAATGAACAATAACTTCTATTAAATAAAAAAGTTGTTGAAACTGTAAAACTGCAGAACTAAAAATAACTTGCTCGAATGGTGGTATCTATATATGAGAAGAGATGTGGCTGCTACGTGTATCCATCTGAGAAAAATAATTACAATGAGGATCCAGAGGCCTTTTTAACATTAATCATGAATTCCAAAACCTTAGACATCCAAAAACCTAACCCTGGGAGATGAAATGCCAAAAGTTATTTGGGCCCCGATGGGTAAGTTGGTACCTCAACTTCTCGGGGTCATAACTTTTGCATACGACCTCCGTTTTAGGCGCGTGATTTCCCGTTGGTAAGGTATTTTCAAGAAATACACATTATGTCGTCAAACTCTGACTTTGTTTATATTTTGACTATGGATTTCCCTAGAAGTACATAGAATTTCTTGAAAATAAAGATAGATAGATAGAATTTAAATCAGATAAGTCTAGAGCAGCATTAGATGACTTATGGACTTTTAATTTACCAAATTAAAGAGAATAAAAGTGCAGATGAAAACAAGTACACATGGAATACATACAAATAAGAGTACAATATTCAAATCACCACCATTAGAATATTTTTCTTAAGGAATTCAAGACTTCTGCATTTGTATTTCTTTAGATTCAGAAAATTACATTTAGGATCAAAATGTCTATAATTCTACCCATGCACCCCGTTTTTACATCAAAATAATCCATATATATAGAAAAATAAAGCTACACTTAGCTGCTAGGAGTTGAACTACTATCTCCTAGAGTTATGGATCTAGTTGTTTTCAAAGAGAACAACAACCTCTACAAAATTTATCAAAAATAGGAAAGCTGATTTCCCAATCATAACCTATCCGAAATGTTATTTGCAATCCTAAATTCTTGAGAAAATTTCAACCATATGGTTGTGATGAGTCATCATGTGTATCGCTGTGTTAGCACTTTATAATTCCCATAGGTTGTCAAGGGTAGAAGAAATTGAGAGATGTAACTTATCAAAACCACTTTTGAAACTGGGATCTAGCCCTGCCAGTTTCAAAGGGGGATCTCTCTGTATGATTTATATTTATTTGGGTTTTAGATATTAGGCTAGTTAAAATAGTCTAAGTATGTTTGTTTTTTTATAAATGTTGGATGAAAAGATTCATTAAACTTCCATTGGGATATGGGGTCTGTATTAAAGATCAGAACCAGAGGCAACTTTTATGAGGTTCCTTCACAGGGCAAGGTAGTGAGACCGTTGGATATATTAAGATTAAATGAGGTGGAAAAGACAGAAAAGATGTGAGAGTCCATTGATTAAAGAAGTAATCAATAATTTCTCTACTTTTAGATGAAGAACATATAGACCATTAAAAGACCAGAAACAGAGTGCACCAGAAAAATTCTAGTCATTAACTTCCTTTTAACGATTAGAAAATGAAAACATAATGATGACAGAGAAAATTAAAACATTTAACAGAGAAAGATAAACATCACCAATCGATCAAACACAATAATCATGTGGATAGCCTTTTTATTACTGGCCAATCCTTTTGAAAATATTACATAAATATCTCCTTGGGTGAAAAATTTAACCATCAATACTACGAAGTAATAATTATTTATACAATAGTTACATATGATCCTGTCATTAATGACTAGGATATTGTGGAGAAAAAATCTAACTAACTAGATTAGAAGTTACAAAATAATAGGAATGTTGCTAATCTTTTCGAATCCATGGTGCTGATTCTGGGGAAGTAGTTGATGATTCATCACTTTGACTTGACTGTCTTCTTCATGCTGACTCAAAAATCCACATCACCTTTACTCGAGTAAAGAACACATGTCTTCCCATCTCTTTTGACTAGGGATGGAAACCTTGAGTAACTTCCTATATATTTCATCCATCTCAATGTACTTGGAAAAAGTAGGCTTTGTAATAAAAATATATTTTATCTCATTTTGGATGCTAAGGTCCTACTATAATGTTTCTAATAAAGCCTTTCCAATAATGCTTCATTGTGTACCTACAAATTTAGAACCATCCTTTTCCACTTTGCTGATCTTCTTCTTGTAGTCTGACAGAGTAATGAGCTTGTCATTTATCACTAGTAGCCTAGGGAGTCCCTTCTTGTGTAGTGTGTCAACCTTACTGAAAAACATCTATACTCCAATGTCCATCATCTAAGCTTTCTCCTCTAGCTGCAACATCAATCCTTTCTTGGTCAAGACCTTCTTGACTTGATGGATGGTCTTTGTCCCGTCTTCAATTTCCAATGCTTCTAACTCCTTATTGGTCTTGAAGTTTAGGAACCTAATGAGATCGGTGGCTTCTGTGGGATTCTCCCCTAATTCTTACCTTATCTTTCCAATTGCTTATCTGGCCTTTTGCACTAGTTCATGTTGTTCAAAAATAATTTGTATGAATGGCCATATCTCTACCATGGACTTGCTGATATCCATATAGATGTTTTCTTTGGCCTCAGATAATGTCTTAGCCATGACAATATCATTCCGTAGATTCTATAATTCTTGAATGAGTCTCTGAGCTTTTTTCATCTCTGCATGATAACTGGACTGAAACATGGACTTCAAATCTTGGAGGATTTTCACCTCTTCTTGCAATTTTCTGATTTCCTCTCCTTTCAGTGACATATCCTCCATAGAATTTACCAGCTTTTTAGAAGCATCTGGAACTTTCACTGGGATGGCTGATGGAATCTATGTTGTTGTGGATGTTGCCGTACTAACTCCTGTGAGAGGAACTACATCCAGTGGGATAACAGTCATCTGCACATTCTATTCTTTCTCTTTAACCAACTTGTCTAACTCAACTTCCATCTCTTTTATTTGTGGATTCTGCTCCATTATCATTATCATCATCTCCTCTTTGTGTCCTTCACTTTCAACTATTTCCTTTGTCTATGAATCTTGAGTGTCTGGAAGTTTCAATTGTTTTCTCAAGGAGGCTATGTCAACATTTTTCTTCTTTAGTAACTCTTCAAATTCCTTGACATTATAAGGGTCATGACCAATCCTCAACACCAACTCCTCTAGGGATTTTATTTTATTATCTTTGGCCAAGAGGATATATTTTCCATCTTCAACTGAGATTGGACATTGTTTACAGACACCTGCAATTTGGAAGCAGTCAATTATGTGTTTGTTAGAGTGGAGAAAATCATCTCCCATGTTTTCCTATGCATGTCCATTTGGTTTGTTGGATGAACCTCCTTCACATCAAACTCAAAGAATGATTTCTTGTAATCATAAGCTGTCTTGGGATGTGGGACCTGTGCTTGTAAAAATGCCATATGCATCCTTCCCTTCTCCGTGTCAAATGCAGACAATAATCTATGTTGGGCTATAGATGTATGCTTCCAAAAATGATCATATGTGCTGCTATTCAGAAGTTCATTCCTCTGCTTGATCATCTTATATTTATCAAAAATTCTTGATCCTGTTGGCTCACGAGAAGACTTAGCTGACAGTGTAGTGTCTACTTGCTTCTTGGAGGAGGATGTGGACACTATGTTCTATCTTCCTGAAAATGTAGAGGAATGTGGTCCCTCCATGACTATGGTGGACTGTGTTTCTCCTTCTCTAAATCTATTTGGTGTGTGGCTAGTCTTTGTTATTTTACTGTAGACTTGGAAATCTTCAACTGACACCTCTGTGACTGAAGGTGAAACCTCTTTCTTGGCTCTTTTTTCTGTTTTCACCTGAGGAGTGCTGGTATGTAAAATGTTGGTAGGTGAAGGTTGTTCTTCTGTGTCCAACAATATCTTTTCCTGACAGTCTGTCTGATTCATAAAATTTTCTATCTTAGTATTCAGAACATGAGCATAAGGATAAATCTTATGTTTGAGCCTGATTTCTTCTATAATGCCAAAGGGGTCATAATTCCATGGGAAGCTCAGACTGAAATCTATCTATTTAAAGAGGTTGTTGGCCTCTTCTACTGCATATCTGCTGTTACATATGAAAGTACCATTTTGGCTCTTGATCCTGAGTTACTGCTTCTTCTTAAATGGTACAAAGTGGATGTCATTAGAATTTATCATCTGCCTGATGTATTCCAATGCAAAAATTCTGATAGGGAGGTATTTTGGCAGTTTGTATGGTGTCAATTCACACCCATACACTTTGATCTCAGTATGGTTCTGGTAAAGATACCAGTCCCCTGTTTTGGCCAAGTCAGACAGATGAAAAATTCTTTGGACCTCCTCATTTATCCTTGGTTCCATTCTGCTGCCGAGCATGCACACCATTGGATGGTAAAATTGATCAATGAAGTGTTTGAAGCTAAATTCAGTGGAATTATTCCGCACTGATGATGTCCAAGAAGTCAATGATTGAGGATTTCTATCCTAATCCGATTTTTGGAGGGCACAAGAGAATCTGTTTGCAATGAAGAAAATAAATAGGTACACCATCACTAAGGAGTACCTCAACATTCCCTCTGTGTCAAACTTGAAGAGTTGTTCATTTATATTGTCAGTTAGATACTAACCAAAATCGAACTGGGTTGTAGCTCTCTCTTCTACGGAGAAAATGGACAGAAAACCCAGGATGGGTTCATCTACCCATTCATTAGAAAAATATCCTAATAGGAAACAAAGGGTGGAAACGATTTGGTTGGCTCTGAATGAGAAAATGGAAGATGGATAGGGAGGGTTTTTCTTAGGCAAATGCACATCTTTTGGTAGGAAGATTTCAAATATTTGGGCTCTTTGAGGGTTTTTCTTAAGCTCGTTTGGTTCTACCTGTACTTCTTGTAATAGATTCATAACAGGAACACCCAAAGAGGAGGGAAAAACATCATCCATTCCATAGACCAACTGATATGGAGACATACCAATTGACCTCTTGGTAGTAAGCCTGTCTGGCCAAAGTGCATGAACCAACTTGTTATGCCATGATTTCTTATTTTCTTGCAACATATTCTTGATAATATTGACCAAACTATTATTAGAAGAATCTGCCAACCCATTGCCTTGAGGGTAATAGGCTGTAGAGTGTCCCAAAGTGATATGATACTTGCTGCAAAATTCTATCATCTTTTTTGATTTGAAAGTTGTTGCATTATCAATGATAATCTTTTTGGGGCATCCAAATCGAGAAAGACTGTTAGTTTCTAAGAATTTAATAATCGTATCATCAGTGGCTTGTTTGGTGGGTACAACTCCAATCCCCTTAGTGAAGTAGTCAGTAGTTGTGAGGATCCACTTGTATTGGCCCGATGAAGGAGGGTGAATCTCTCCAATAAAATCCAAAACCCTTTGCTGAAATGGGGCTTCAAACGAAATAGGCTTCAAGGGTAAAGGAAAAAGTTTCCTTTTCCCCTCAAAGATATGGCATTTGTCAGAGGAGGTAAACTTTTTATGGACATCTGCAAACAAGGTTGGCCAGTAAAACCCAGCTCTAAGAATTTTATTAGCAGTGGTCTTCCAATTCAAATGTCCACCACAGTCTCCTTCATGGAACTCCTCCAAAGGTTTGTCAACTTCATCTTTCAATAAACAATTCAGTAAAATACCCCCAACATCTTTCCAATAAAGATTTCCATTCAGAATGCAACATTTCAAACCTTTAAGTTTTAAAAATCTAGCTTTAGTTTTTGTCAAACCAAGAGGAACTTGTAAATGATATAAGACAAATATAAGGTCTGCGTACCATGGAGATTTTGAGAACACCTCCTTGACGTGTGGAGTCTTCTGCTCTCCTTTTTCATCAACTGCAACTAGAAAGTTTATATATCTTCTTCCATCTGGGTTATCTTGAGTTAGAATATCTTTCACCACTGCATTAGGAACATAAGAAATGATATGCGAGTGGAGAATGTATACTCTGAAATCCTTAATTTCTTTTACCAGGGAAAAATCTTATTTCTTCACGATGTTGTAATTCAATGCAACATCTCTCAATAATTTGCTCAAGAATGCTATAGGTTGTTCATGACCTTCACTGTTTTTTTGCAAAAAGGACTGCTGCAATCATATGTTCAGAAGCAAAAGAGAATAGTTATAAATCTTTGGTATAATCAGGACTGATTAGTAAAGGGTCTTGTGTCAATGCCTATTTCACTTGATCAAAATACTTCTTAGCTTCTATGTTCCACTTTATTTTAGTATCTTTTTTGAGAATTTTTTTTATGTTTTTGAGGAGTTATGCCAAATTAGGGATAAATATTCTCAGAAAGTTTATTTTTCCTATGAAAGACTGCAATTCCTTAATGTTTCTTGGATGGTCTATCTTCTGGATGGCTTGAATTATGCTAGGGTCTATCTTGATTCTATCTTTAGATATAATGTGTCCTAGTAGTTTTCCCTATTCTAACCCAAACAATTTTTCTTGGGATTTAATGAGATTCCAAATTTCTTGCACTTTTCAAAAACTTTCCTAAGGTGTTGTAAATGTTCTTCATAATTTTTTGAATAGACAGTTACATCATCCAAGTATATGACAATAAATATCCCAAGTTCATCCACAAAATCAATGTCCATTTCTCTTTGAAATGTGGCACCAACATTTATTAAACGAAAGTGCATTTTCACATACATGAAAGTTCCCCAAGGTGTAGTGAAAGTTGTTTTCTCTTGGTCATCAATATGGATGAGGACTTGGTTATAGCCAGAAAAACCATCTAATAATGATATTATACTAGATCCAACTACCTTTTGTAGGATATGATCCATTTTTGGCAGACGATAGTTGTCTTTCAGTGAGACTTTGTTGAGGTTCCTGAAATCAATGCAGAGCCTGATTTCACCACTCTTCTTTCTGGTAAGAATTAGATTTGACACCCATTTTGAAAATCTCAGGGGAAATATTATTTTAGCATCATACATTTTCTTTATTTCTTTTTCTATTAGAGGCATTAACTTTGGATTAATCCTTATAAGTTTATGTTTGAAGGGACTATGTTTTTCTTGTATGGGAATTTTATGTTGTATGATGCTAGTGTCATAAGATTTTAGATCTTCATAGCTCCAAGCAAAAACACCCACAAATTATTTGAATAGTTCAATATATTTCTACTTTTGCTCAGGAGGTAAAGATTTGGATAATTTAATCATTTTTGGGTTTTCATCTGTTCCTATATTACATTCCTCAACGTCTTTCCCAGTAGGTTCAATTTTTGGTTTTTTAGCTACATCATTGAAGTCAAACAATTCTTCCAATGGGACTAACCCCGTAGGAAGGATGTTATCTTTTAATTGCAAAAAATCTGATTTTTTGTCTTTTTCATTTATTTCTTCTAAATCTAATTTATTTACACTTTCATTATCACTATCTACATCAATACTTGCACACTCAAATTCATTTTTGGACTGCAGGAAATCATCAATCTGCTCGTCATTACCAAACACTTTCCAGTACCTGATATTGTCTGGGACCGTAGGTATGCATTTAACCTCCATTGTGTATTGGTGATTTGGATGGAAAGGTATTTTACAAGTGGCCACCGAAGTGGCCAGTCCATCTGCAAGTATGTTTTGGCCTCTAGGAATTACTTGCAAGTCATATTCAATAAAACATTGTAAAAAATACAAAACAACATTTCTATAAGCCCTGAGTCTAGGGTGTTTGGTAGAATACTCATCTTTGATCTGTTTAATGATAAGTTCAGAATCACCTCTTATTGAAATTCTTTTGGCACCAATATTTTTCAACAATTTCAGGCCAAGCATCAATGCTTCATACTTATCTATATTGTTAGTGCACTGGAAGTTTAATTTGTAAGAATGGATTTATGAAAACCTTGCTCTTGGATTATACACCCACACCTCAACTCCAGATCCTTATTTACTGACATCACCATCAAAATATAAACTCTAGAGAGCTTCTGCTGGTTCATTTGTTTGTATTGTCACTATTTTATCTTCCTCAGGGGTTGCTTTACTTTCCTCCAGGTTATACACATCATCTTCCAATTGTGCAATTTGACTATCTATGTCACCATAATTATATAAAATGAAGGAGTCCAGATCATCATGAACATAGTATAAATGATAGTTATGTGGTTTCTCTTGACTACTGACCATGTATTTCATAAGAGTCTCTCTATACAACCTTCTCTGCTGACCAAACACATGAATGGTGGCATATGACATGTCCAGCTGTAAGGTAACCTTTAACTTGGCACACCATGATTGAGATAATAACATGCCATACTTTGGAGGAATATCTGCAACAAAAATATCCATTACCATGCTTTTAGTTGGGATTTGTGCCAATGTAATACACAAGTATTTGATCAGGCTGATTCATTTCACTTTGCTTGAATCAAAGGAGTATAACTATTTGTAAGGCCTTGTTGGGCCTCTTTCGTCACCTTAGTGAGAAAAACAGAGGTGCTTACAAGCTTAGTTGGGTTTTCTAAGAAGGACAACTATAAGGAAAAGGGTTAGAGAAATAAATATAAAAGAACAACTAAGAATTAAACTAAGAAATAAAATAACAACTAAACTAATGGGCATAGGGACATAAGAACAAAAGAAACAATAAGACTCATGTCACCAATGGTAAGGTTGATATCAGTGAAAGAAAACACCAAGAAGAAAGAGGACTATGAGTCCCTTCTTCCTCCAAGGGAGGGCTCTTGGACCCCCATAAATAAGCTCTTCTTACAACTTTGAATGAAAATGGTGAAAGAATTCCTTGCTAATCCACTCAAGGGGTGAGATGGATTGCCCAATGCAATGGTGCTAGGATACTCTTGATGAGAATAGAGGCTTACTCAAGAGAATAGTAGCAACATAACTTTGCTATTGAAATTCCTTGAAAATGAAGTGCACCCATGGCCTTGTTTTATAGCACCTCTTTGAGGTATTGTGAAACTAGCTTGTAGTGTGAAAAGAGGCTAATTAGGGGCATTTTTAGGTCTTTGACCAGCCACCCAGTCGAATCCAGTCCAGATTTGAGTGCCAAATCAACTTGGCAGCTAAACCAGAAGTGGGTGGGAGGCCAACCAATCTCATAAATGCGTCGTTCTCACATGTGCGCGGCTTTTAGCGACCATAGTCGTGCATCGGGCACATGTGCACTTTTCCCACATTTATGTTTTATGCACGTGCAAGTGCACCCTGTGTAGTCATAACACACTTTAATTTTATCATTGGTTGCATAGTTTTTGACCCTTTGGAAATGATTTTGTGGTAATTTTGGTCTATGGGTGACCTCATAACTGTTTGACGATGTTGGATTCTTGTAACCATTTGCGGACAGAATTTTAGTGATAATAGGCTTGGTGATATCAAGCCCTAATTTCTCCATCAAAACCTTGGGCAAAAGATTGTGAGAAGCGCCAGAATCCAGCATGGAATTATGTAATGTCTTATCATGAATATTTAAATTGATGTAAAAAGGAGGAACAAAAGCATTTTTAGTTTGTCCCTCAACCTCATGACCAAATAATAGCTCTGGCTAATCATCAACAATGTTCACAGTGTTTGTACCTACCCCTTGTTCTATGTTCAAGGCTTTGATAACTTGTGATCTTTAAGCATTCTTATTCATCAGTTCTGATAGAGGAATAGGTCTTTTTAGTTTGGCCAATTCACTTTCCAGGCTGAATGTAGTAGGAGTTATGTTTTGACTCTGAAAATCTGATTTATTAGCCACATTTTTCTGTGCATTAGTACTAGGCTGACTTGTGGATGCAACCTCAGTTTGAGCTATTCTTGGTATGGATTCAGACACTATTTTCGTAGGATCTTTTGAGTTTTTATTTTCAAGAATTTTCTTAGGAACAATATCAAAGGTTTTCTTAGTTTCAGAAAGTTTCTTAGTTGGGTTGTCATTAGACATTTTACTCCTTAATTTGTATTGTTTGTTGGCCCTTGCTCATGTATTAAGGAAGAAAGCAAAGATTAAGGAAGAAGAAAGACGAAGTATGAAGTGTGCGAAAGGCACATAAATTGAGGACGGGTCAAAGTGGTTAATGAAGTAGAAAAGAAGGAATGAAGTAAGGAAAATCAAGTCATTGAAAGAGAAGATCAAGGAAGATAAATAATCAAAGAATATGGATCATGGACAACTTAGCAAGTGAAAGAAGACACCAACGGATGCTTTGGAGCACCTCACGGAAAATAAGTAAGGACAGGCTGGCGAAGCCCTAAAAACATGGGTCATGTGGACCTAGGTTTTTGGATCTAGGGTTTTTAACACCTAGACTTTGGTCTAAGGTTGTCTAAGAGTCATGTAATGTATAAATAAAGTTATAGAAGAGTCAAGAGGGTTGCTCGTATATTTGTTACTATTACTGTTGATGAGAGTGATATTGAGAGAGAATTGTTTTGTTGTAAGAGCATATGTATTCTGGATCTTCAGCTGGGTGAGAAGTTCAACCCTCCAACTGGGTGCGCAGGGAGGGAAGAGAAAGAGAGAGAGAGATCTGCAACTAAGTGTGCAAATAGAATCATATGTTTTCATATAATATATCAAGAAACACAGTTCTATGGATGTAGCCCTAGGGAGAGGGTGAACCACGTATATCTTGTTGTTATTTGTGGTTGACGCTGTGTTATTTTCTATATGTTATACTGTTATTGCATGGTTTTTTTCCCTATTAAAGATAGAAGGTATAAGATAACTTTGCGAAGCTATGTGTAAGACTGTTAAGGGATCTCTAGGTTGTATTGCGTTGTTGTTCTAGATTCACTTTGCATTTCCTCTGGTTGTAGACACTTGTGTCCTACAACCCCCCTATTGCTACTTTGGGTGAGACTTCATCTACTTTGCAGGTGTTGTCGAAAGGGCTAGTAGTTAGGGTTTGTTGGTGCGTTGTTTGAGTTGAACCCTGGGTCTGCCCCTGTGCCAACAAATTGTTCCATTGCTGGGACAGGTATCTTTTTGAGGGAATGTCAAGGTGGTTTCCATCAGAGACAAAAATTCAAAACTGGATAGAAGAACAAGAAAGGGACTTCGTCGTAGCTCAGAGAAAGAACCCTAGCATTAGTACAGAAGACTGGTTGGGGAGGTACATCTTTATGGATGTGCACAAAATTTTCTTTACATGAGTTCATAAGGAGTTATACGAGTGGTTATCCAGACTAGAAGGCATGCAGTTTGAAATCAGATCTAGATCACTTGTGGTTTGGACAACGACGCTGATCAAGAAGGTCAAGAGAGTTGATAATGTTGTGTCTAGAGTAGTAGATCTCTAGTTTGATAGCACTATTGGAGGGTACATTACTGAGTTTTCTATTGACAGAGTGGAATCATATTGTCAAGCAGAGAGGTATTTCTTCAAGGGACCTCGAGGAAAATTTTTACACTTATTGAAGCTAAAGATTAAGATGCTATTGCATGAGAATAATATCTTGAAGATACAATAATCAATCGGATTTTAAAGATAATGTTCAGGAATTCAGACAATGATAGTGACATAGAGGCTGGAAATATGAGCAGCGGGAGATCGTTCAAAGCGGTTCCTCTTGTGAACCTATTTAAGAATAACTACAGATACAAGGGATTCTATAGTGGAGAAGAAACAGATCTAACATACGAAGAGTATTCAGAGTCCACAAGGGTAGAGGAAGTAGAGACTGAAGAACTTCGCCAAGGAGAACCAGAAACTTCAGGTACTACGCCTACTGTCGAAGTAATTATTATTACTCCTCCTATTGTTTTAAGAACATTAATTAGCCAAAGTAGCCAGAGTAATCAAAGCACTCAGAGTACTGTTACAATAATTTTAGTACATACTCAGTCAAGAAACCAAGGAAAGTCCATGGCAGATGAAATGAGGTTACCTATTTTTAGAGGAGATGGATCTGAAGATCCTGACCAACACTGGTTCTTATGCAAAGTTGTATGGAGAATTATGCAAGTCACCGATGAAGCTGTTAAGAGAGCTCAATTTAGTACTACCTTGAGGGACCGTGCACTGAGTTGGTATATGAAGTTTGTTTCGGGACCTGTACAACCTAAACCGCTGAATGAAATTAAGACTATGTTGAGTGCAGAGTGAGATCGGAAGAGCGGTTCAGCAGGAATGCCGATGAGGTTACCTATTTTTAGAGGAGATGGATCTGAAGATCCTGACCAACACTGGTTCTTATGCAAAGTTGTATGGAGAATTATGCAAGTCACCGATGAAGCTGTTAAGAGAGCTCAATTTAGTACTACCTTGAGGGACCGTGCACTGAGTTGGTATATGAAGTTTGTTTCGGGACCTGTACAACCTAAACCGCTGAATGAAATTAAGACTATGTTGAGTGCAGAATTCAAGAAGCCTAAGTCAGAGTCACAATGCAATACAAAGTTGAAGGAAATCAAGTAGAAGGTTACTGAACCTGTTTGGGAGTTTGATCAAAGGTTTAAGACTCTGACAGATCGTTTAATTTTTTAGATCCCAGATGAACCTAATAAGGAATGGTTCATCACTGCCCTCCTGCCACATATCAGAGTTCTTCTGATGCAACAGAAAGTCTCTTCATAGGCTGAAGCTCTGGATATTTCCATGAAACTAGAAGCAACCCCTGTAGGAGGATCCAGTCTAGGTATGAGCCAGATATTGAATCAATTAACTAGTTTATCTTTATAGGTTGAAGATATGAAGAAGGACAATGGAAAGGATAAAAGAGAAGATATCTGGTGTATCAGATGTAGATTAGAGGGCCATGACAAAGAGAACTATCCTTTATTTAATGAATACTTTTCCTCTGGAGCACCTAACCCTTTGAAGTAGGTTACTCTACCATGGTGTGAGGTATGTAGAAACAGACATCACCTTGGTGAATGTTATTACATGCAGAAATATGTCCAGACACCTACCAATATTTATTGCACATTCTGTAAATATGTGGCGAATGATGAGAAGGACTGTAGAGCTTATGATATTTTGCATGAAAGGTCAAGGGATACATATAGAATTCAAGGAGAATTATAGTCAGAAGGAAA
>CBVK0100268707.1:0-23980 GCA_900067695.1 Picea abies
GCTCTTCCGATCTCACTTCAGACCAAGATGAAGGTTGAAAAGTTTAATACACAAGTTAGAGTTTTCCCAAGAGCCATGTGCGAAGTTTTGAGGAAGCTTGGAGAAACATTCTTGAAGAACAATGGGTACATAAGTTCATTAACACTTTGGATACTACGCCTATCAACTGGTATCTTCAAGCATAACTGCGCCTCATCACTACAGATTGGTATGGAATGACCTAGAACTTTATAAATACATTCCTATTTGAAAGTCAGTACCCTACAATAGATCAGGATTTACAAATTGTAAGACAAAAGGTCTTTGAAGAGGCACCTAACCTCCCGTTTGCATAAGAAGAAGATGAATGGACTGCACCTCTTCATAAGTTACAGGGTTGTTATAATATTAATGTTGATGAAAATGATGACCCTAGGGATGTAAACATTGTAGAAACTGAAGGTCAGAGAGACATAGAAGGGCCAGGGATTGAATTACCCTTTATTGGATAGCCTATTAAAATTAAGAAGGTTAATATTGGAAAAGAAAAAACCCCTAAGTTGGAAAATGTTGGAGAAGACTGGGATGATGCTACTGTTGATAATATTATAGAACTACTGCATGAGTATCAGGACTTGTTTCCAACAAAGTTCATAGACATGAAGGGCATAAAAAGACCCATAGGAGAAATGAAGATTACTTTGAAACCAGATGCAAGGCCAGTCAAGCAGAGACCTTACAGACTGAATCCCAAGTAAAATTAGAAATTTAAGGTTGAATTAGATAGAATGCTCGAAGCAGGAATCATAGAACTAGTTGAAGAATCTGAATGGATCAGCCCTATGGTGGTCATAGAACTAGTTGAAGAATCTGAATGGATCAGCCCTATGGTGGTCCAAGATAAGAAGTCAGGAGAAATCAAAATATGTGTAGATCCAAGTATACTGAATGATGCATGTTTAAATGATCCATTTCCTACACCTTTTACTGATGAGGTCCTAGATAATGTAGGAGGATAGGAAGTCTATTCATTTACAGATGGATTTTCAGGCTATCACTAGATCAGAATTGCTAAGGAGGATAGGCATAAGACCACATTTGCAATAGAATGGGGCTCTTATCAGTACATTGTTATTCCTTTTGGTTTGAATAATGCACCAACCATCTTTTCCAGGGTGGTGGTCGAATCATTTAAGGAGTTTTTACACAAGTTTTTAGAGGCATACTTTGATGATTAGACCGTTTTTAGCCTACTAGAAAATCATATTGAATGTTTGAGATTAATGTTAGATAAGTGCAGGCAATGTCAGATTTCACTGAATCTGAAGAAGTGTATTTTCTTTTCACCTTTTGGAGTGTTTTCAGGACACATTGTATGTAACCAGGGGTTGTTGGTAGGTCTGTCCAAGATTGCTATCATTGTTGATCTACCTCCTCCTACTTCAGTTAGACAGTTGTGCACTGCATTAGGACACACTAGATACTACATAAAGTTCATTAAGGGTTACACATAGATAACAACACCTATGGAGAAGCTATTAAATAAAGATAGTAAGTTTCAATTGACAGAGGAATGCCATCAGAGCTTCGACACACTAAAGCAGAAAATGGTCACTACGCCTATTATGATTTTCCTAGATTGGAGTAAGGTATTCAATGTTCATGTCGATGCTTCATCCATTGCATTAGGAGCAGTTTTAGCACACCCAGGTGCATGATATATTGAATACCCTATATCCTTTTCGATAAGGAAGATTTCTACATTTGAATTAAATTATACTACCACTGAAAGAGAAGGCTTAGCTATGGTATATGCGCTGCAGAAGTTTAGACACTACTTGTTGGGAGAACATTTTAAGATGTTTACCGATCATTCTATATTGAAGTACTTAGTCAACAAGCCAGTGTTGGGGGGAAGAATATGCAGATGGATATTATTATTCTAGGAATATGATTTTTCTATTGTGGTCAAGCCAGGGAGAATGAATAAGGGACTTGACCACTTATCTAGGTTAAAACATGGAGAGGAACCTACCAGTTTGGAGGATACACTACCAGATGCACAATTGTTGTCCATCAAGAAAGTAGATGATCACTTTGCCGAGATAGTCGAGTTCTTGTCCACAGGAATGGTACCTCGCAAATACATAGTTATTCAGAAAAAACAGTTGGTAGTCCGTGCTGCAGATTTTCAACTTATAGCTAGACAATTATATAATATGGGACCAGATGAGATATTGAGGAGATGAATTATGGAGGCATAAATATCATTGATTCTAGAAGAATTACGTGAAGGCATCGTAGGAGGAAATTATGCAGGGAAAACAACAACGCAAAAGGTTCTCAGAGCTGGCCTCTGGTGGCCCACTTTACATAAGGATGCTAAGGAATACTACAGATCCTGCGATGTATGCCAAAGGATAGGGAAGCCTTCTAGAAGGGATGAAATTCCTTTAGCACCTCAACTAACTTTATAGGCCTTTAAGAAATGGGCTATTGACTTTTTGGGACCTATCTACCCACTAGGAAGTTTCACAGGATCTCAATACATCATCATTGCTACATAGTATTTGACCTGATGGGCAGAAGAAAGAGTAGTTAAGGACTGTAGTGAAACTACAACTTCACAATTAATCTTTGATGATATCATAACTAGATTTGGATGCCCGAAGATCCTTATGAGTGATCAAGGTACACACTTCATTAACAAAACCATTGAAGCTTTGACTTAGGAGTTCGAAGTTCACCATCATAAGAAAACACTATACCACCCACAGGTGAATGGTACAATCGAAGCTTTCAATAAGATATTGGAGAAATCACTGACCAAGATTCGCAGTGTTAACAAAGATGATTGGGATTTAATAATTCCAGCAGTGTTCTGGGCTTATCGCACTACTTGCAAAAATTTAACAACACAGACTCCCTTTAAGTTAGTTTATAGCCTGGAAGCAGTGGTACCTATAGAATATTTGGTTCCCAGCTTAAGAATTGCAACATTTATAGGTATGGATGACACTAGCCCTGTTCAAGACAGGCTCGTGCAGTTGATCGAATTAGAGGAAGACAAGTTTATTGCAGGATTTCATCAGTAGGTACAAAAAGAACGAGAAAAGTCTTACCATGATAGACATATCAAGAGGAAAGCATTTAAACAAGGGGATCTAGTACTGTTAAATGGAAACAAGTTCATGAAGCATCCAGGAAAGTTCATGACACATTGTCTTGGGCCATTTGAAGTTGCCTATGTTACAAAAGGAGGAGCTGCATAGTTGAAGACTCTTAATGGAGAATGGAAGGATGGTTTAGTAAATGGAAGCCGGTTGAAGCTGTAATGTGACAACCAACTCTCACAGTTCTCAGTAAAATCAAAGGAAGAAGGTTCTAGGTACTAAGTGTAGTTGGAATTGGGTACCAGACACAGAAAAGACAATATTCACACGATAGGGAGGGAAAAAGAAGAAAGCACAGGCTGCTCCGCGCAGTCTGTAGTCGAAGTAAAACATAAGGCTCAATGTTCCAGTGACTCAGGATGAGTCACATGAGAGTGTTGGGGGCCTGTTGGCCCTTGAGCATGTATTAAGGAAGAAAGTGAAGATTAAGGAAGAACAAAGACAAAGTACAAAGTGCGTGGAAGGCAGATAAATTGAGGAAGGGTTGAAGTGGTTAAAGAAGCATAAAAGAAGGAATGAAGTAAGGAAAAGTAGGCTATTGAAAGAGAAGATCAAGGAAGATAAAGCATCAAAGAATATGGATCATGGACAACTTAGTAAGTGGAAGAAGACACCAAAGGATTCTTTGGAGCACCTTGTGGAAAATAAGTAAGGACAGGCTGGCGAATCCCTGAAAACGTGGGTCATGTGGACCTAGGGTTTTGGATATAGGGTTTTTAACACCTAGAATTCGGTCTAAGGTTGTCTAAGAGTCATGTAATGTATAAATAAAGGTCTAAAAGAGTCGAGAGGGT
The DNA here is from genome assembly GCA_900067695.1 of Picea abies. Lineage (NCBI taxonomy): Eukaryota > Viridiplantae > Streptophyta > Pinopsida > Pinales > Pinaceae > Picea > Picea abies. The sequence continues at coordinate 3,947 of CBVK0100268707.1, forward strand.
TTATCATATTGTTTTTACTATTATTTTTGATGAGATCGTTATTGAGAGAGAATTGTTTTGTTGTAAGAGTGTATGTATTCTGGATCTTTAGCAGGGTGTGAAGATTAACCTTGCAGATAGGTGTGCAGGGAGGGAAGAGAAAGAGAGAGAGATATCTATAGCTAAGTGCGAAGATATACCTGTAAGTTTTCATATAATATATGAAGAAACGCAGTTCTTAGGATGTATCCCTAGGAAGAGGCTGAACCACGTATATCTTGTTGTTCTTTGTGGTTGACGGTGTGTTATTTGCTATCTGTTATACTGTTATCGCATGGTTGCTTTCCCTATTAAAGATAGAAGGTATACGAGAACTTTGCGAAGCTAAGTGTAAGAATGTTAAGGGATATATAGGTTGTATTGCATTGTTGTTCTAAATTCACTTTACATTTCCTCTGGTTGTAGACACCTATGTCCTGCAACCCCCCTATTGTTACTTCAGATGAGACTTCATCTGCTTCACAGGTGTTGCCAAAAGGGCCAATAGTTAGGGTTTGTTGGTGCACTGTTTGATTTGAACCCTGGGTCTGCCCATGTGGCAACATCTATGGACTTCCATTATTTCATTTTCAAATTCTTTCTATTCTGACTCTTCCTCATCTACTTCGGTCTATGAAAGAAGAAAAAGTTCTCGTTCTTCCCGGGTGAGAAAGATGGAATTATTTTCATTAAACCCCGTAAGATTTATGTGAATGTCATCTAGTCCCTCTATAGTTTTTTCCCCATAATCAACATAGTTTTCCTGAAAGGGGGGCCTAATATGCTAATTAGGGCCTCTCTATTCTCATTGTTCTCTTAACTCTCTTTTCCTGATCTAGGGGGGACTTCTCCTGAAGTTGGGATTTTGGATTTGAGGTGAAGGTGTTTCTCTCTAGGTGGGTGACTCTCCTATCAGTGATTTCTAACCTATCCATATTTCTCTCCCTTTTTCCAACCAAAGAATCTATTTTAGCATCTGCAGTGGAGGTGGAATGTTCTTCCTTGATTGTGACTCTCCTTTCTTTTCTTTGCCTAGCTCTCCTAGCTAATAGGTTTCCTTCAACACTCACAACACATTTTTTCATATCTTCCAGAGTGGCATACTTTCTTTCTCTCAATTTCTAGGACATATCAGGATCAAATCCATCAGGGAACTTGATCAAGGCCAGGCCTCGAGGAGGTTTGATATCAGCAGGAATTGCATTATAGATATTATTAAAACGAGTGCAATAGTCCTGTACAGTTTCCCTTTGGTTTCTTCTAATATTTTCATATTCAGATAAAATTTGGAGAGGGTTTTTCTTTACCTCCCATCTACTAATAAAATATCGATGAAAAGAAGCAATATCAACAATTCTAGCATCAGGTAATGATTTGAAACATTTCTTGACATCACCAGTTAAACTTTGTGCAAATAGTCTCATTTGAACATATGCCTCATCAAATTCCTATAAATAAAAAAAATCGTTCTTTTTATCTACACATTGTTTTGCATTAAGGGTTCCAGTGCCATCAAACTAGGGAATCCTAGTTTGATAGTCCTGGGGCATGTTATGTAAGGGAGAAACTAACACTAGGGGAGTATATCTTGCTACCATGATTGATGGAGGAGGTTGGATGAAAACTTGTATGATTGCTGGAGAAGTGACATAAGATGTGTAAGAAGCAAGGCTGGGAGGTATAGACTGAGTTACTTGAGGATTGACAGAAGCTGCAACAATAGAATTGGCAGAAAGATCAACATAATGTTGAAAATGGGCTTTATACAAAGCTTGTTCAATATTTGATGCTAGATATTATAGTTTCTCAAACTCTTGAAGGATATGTTGATCAAAATCTATTTTAGGAGAGAGTCTTTCAAGGGTTTTATGTTGGAGGATGGTTTGATCTAATACTATTTCATCTACAAAGCGATCAGATTTGGTTCTGAAAAGGCTCTTCTCAAAAGGTAAGTCAAACTCGATGTCTTGGATTGTGACAAGATTCTCTAGAAGAAACATGGCCCTAGGAAGAAGACTGCTACTCCCTTGACTTTCTATTGTATTCCTTTTTCTGATTAATTTTTCTAGATTATCTACTACTTTTACAAGTTCTGAATTAGGGTGAGAACTGGTATGAATTATTTTTGGAGCCAAAAATTAAAAATTTAAGAAATCTAATTTAATATTTACAAATTTCAACAATCTCTGAACATTTATCTCTTGAAAGTTAGATCTTTGATTGTTCAGAAATAAAGTTTTCTTATCTAGGGAAGAGAATTTATAAGGTTTGGAAAATTTGTTTAGTTCCCCAGTATGGTTGCCACTATGTTAACACTCTATAATTCCCAGATGTTGTCAAGGGTAGAATACATTGACAGAGGTAACTTATCAAAACCACTTTTGAAACTGGGATCTAGCCCTGCCATTTTCAGAGAGGGATATATTTGTATGATTTAGATTTGTTTGGGTTTTAGATATTAGGCTAGTTAAAATAATCCAAGTTTGTTTGTTTTTTTATAAAGGTTGGATGAAAAGATGCATTAAAATTCCATTGGACTGTGGGGTCTGTATTAAAGATCAGAATCAAAGGCAAATTTTATGAGGTTCCTTCACATGACAAGGTAGTGAGACCGTTGGATCTATTAAGATTAAATGAGGTGGAAAAGACAAAAAATATGTGAGAGTCCACTGAGTAAAGAAGCAATCAATAATTTCTCTACTTAACTTCAGATGAAGAACCTATAGACCATTAAAATACCAAAAACATAGTGCACCAAACAAATTATGTTCATTAACATCCTTTTAATGATTATAAAATGAAAACATAATGGTCACAGAGAAAAGTAAAACATTTAACAAAGAAAGATAAACATCACCAATCGATCAAACACAAGAATCCCGTGAATAACCTTTTTATTACTGGTCTATGCTTGTGAAAAGATTACACAAATATCTCCTTGGGCAGAAAAATCAACCCTGAATACTTCGAAGTGAGAAGTAGTTATACAATAGTTACATCTGATCCTGTCATTAATGACTAGGATATTGTGGAGAAAAATTCTAACTAACTAGATTACAAGTTACAAAATAATAGGAATGCTGCTAATATTTTCGAATCCTTGGTGTTGATTCTGGGGAAGTAGTTGATGATTCATCACTTTGACTTGACTGTCTTCTTCATGCTGACTCAGAAATCCACATCACCTTTACTCAAGTAAAGAACACAGGTCTTCCCATCTCTTTTTACCAGGGATGGAAACCTTGAGTAACTTCCTGTATATTTCATCCATCTCAGTGTACTTGGCAAAAGTAGGCTTTGTAATAAAAATATATTTTATCTCATGTTGGATGCTAAGGTCCAACTATAATGTTTCTAAGAAATCCTTGTCATTAATGCTTCCTTGTATACCTGCAAATTTAGAACCATCCTTTTCCATTGTGCTGATCTTCTGCTTGTAGTCTGACAGAGTAATGAGCTTGTCATTTATCACTAGTAGCCCACGAAGTCCCTTCTTTTGTAGCATGTCAATATTGCTGAAAACCTTCTGTACTCCAATGTCCATCATCTGAGCTTTCTCCTCTAGCTACAACATCAATACTTTCTTGGTCAATACCTTCTTGACCTCAACAATGGTCTTTGTTCTGTCTTCAATTTCCAATGCTTCTAACTCCTTCTTGGTCTTAGAGTTTAGGAACCTGATGAGCTCCGTGGCTTCTATGGAATTCCCCCCCAATTCTTCCCTTATCTTTCCAATTGCTTCTCTGGCCTTCTGCACCAGCTCATGTTGTTCAAATTTTTTTTGTATGAATGGCCATATCTCTGCCATGGACTTACTGATATCCATCTAGATGTTTTCTTTGGCCTCAGATAATGTCTTAGGAATGACAGTCTCCTTATGTAGATTCTGTAATTCTTGACTGAGTCTCTGAGCTTTATGCATCTCTGCATGATAACTGGACTGAAACATGGACTTCAAGTCTTGGAAGCTTTTCACCTCTTCTTCCAATTTTCTGATTTCCTATCCTTGCAATGACATATCCTCCATAGAATTTACCATCTTCTCAGAAGCATTTGGAACTTTCGCTAGGATGGATGATGGAATCTCTGTTGTTGTGGCTTCTACTGTACTAACTCCTGTGAGAGGAAATGCATCCAGTGGGATAACATTCATCTACACATTCTGTTCTTTCTCTTTAACCAACTTGTCTAACTTAGCTTCCATCTCCTTTATTTGTGCATTCTACTCCATTATCAGTTTCAACATATTGTCTTTGTGGCCTTCACTTTCAGCTATTTCCTTTGTCTGTGAATCCTTAGTGGCTAGAAGTTTCAATTGTTTTCTCAAGGAGGCTATGTCAACATTTTTCTTCTTTAGTAATTCTTCAACTTCCTTGACATTAGAAGGGTCATAAATAATATTCAACACCAACTCCGCCAAGGATTTGATTTTATTATCTTTGGAAAAAGAGGATATCTTTTCCAGCTTCAACTAAGATTGGACATTGATTAGAGACACCTGCAATTTGGCAATGATCAATGATGTGTTTGCTAGAGTGGAGAAAATCATCTCCCTTGTTTTCCTATGCATGTCCATTTGATCTACTGGATGAACCTCCTTCACATCAAACTCAAAAGATGATTTCTTGTAATCAAAATCTATCTTGGGATGTGGGACCCATGCCTGTAAAAATTCCATATGTATCCTTCCCTTCTCCGTGTCAAATGCAGACAATAATCTATGATGGGTTGTAGATGTCTGCTTCCAAAATTGAGCATATGTGCTGCTATTCATAAGTTCATTCCTCTGCTTGATCATCTTATATTTATAAAAAATGCTTGATCCTGTTGGATCATGAGACGAATCAATTGACAATGCAGTTCCTTCTTGCTTCTTGGAGGGGGATGTGGAAACTATGTGATGACTTCCTGAAAATGTAGAAGAATGTGGTCTCTCCATGACTATGGTGGACTGTGTTTCACCTTCTCTAAGTCTGTCAGGTGTGTGGATAGTATTTTTCCTTTTTCTGTAGATTTGGAAATCTTCAGCTGACACCTCTGTGACTAAAGGTGAAACCTCTTTCCTGGATATTTTTTCTGTTTTCACCTGAGGAGTGTTGGTATGTGAAATGTTGGCAGGTGAAGGATATTATTCTATCTCCAACATTGTCTTTTTCTTCTAGTCTGTTTGATTCATAAAAAATTCTATCTCAGGCTTTGGCACATGAGCATAAGGATAAATATTATGTTTGATCCTGATTTCTGCTATAATTCCAAAGGGGTCATAATTCCATGGGAAGCTCAGACTGAAATGCATTTGTTTCAAGAGGTTGTTGGCCTCTTCTCCTATAGCTCTACTGTTGCATATGAAAGAACCAATTTGGCTCTTGATCCTGTGTTGCTGCTTCTTCTTAAATGGTACAAATTAGATGTCGTAAGAATTTATCATCTGCCTGAAGTATTCCAATGAAAAAATACTGACAGGGAGGTATTTTGGCAGTTTGTATGGTGAAAATTCAGTCCCATACACTTTGATCTCAGTATGGTTCTGGTGAATATACCAGTCCCCTTTTTTGGCCAAGTCAGATAGATCCATAATTCTTTGGACCTCCTCATTTATCCTTGGTTCCATTCTGTTGCAGAGCATGCACACCACTGGATGGTAAAATTTATCAATGAAGTGTTTGAAGCTAAATCCAGTGGAATTGTTCCTCACTGATGATGCCCAAGAAGTCACTGATTGAGGATTTCTGTCTTGATCCAATTTCTGGAGGGCACAGGAGAATCTGTCTACCTGGAAGAAAAAAAATATGTACACCGTCACTGAGGATTACCTAAAAAATCCCTCTGTGGTGAAATTGAAGAGTTGTTCATGTATATTGTTAGCCAGATACAGACTGAAATTGAACTGGGTTGTTTCTCTCTCTTTTGTGGAGAAAATGGACAGAAAACCTAGAATGGGTTCATCTACCCATTCATTAGAAAAATATCCTAACAGGCAACATAGGGTGGAAATGATTTGGTTGGATCTAACTGAGAAAATGGAAGATGGATAGGGAGGGTTTTTCTTAGGAAACTGCGCTTCTTCTGGCAGGAAGATTTTGAATATTTGGGATCTTTGAGGGAAACAAATTTTCTGATAGAGTTCATTCAGGATTTCAATGGAGAAAAGGCTAGAAGAATCAGTTCTGGGGATCTATATTATCTGGTTTATTGATTCAGTGGTAATGGTGAATAGAGTTTCACTAGATGAAGATACGATGGCACTTTGGCTGGGAAGGTAATGGGCTCGACACTTAATGTAGAACTCAGGGAAATGATATGTCTAGGGAAACATGAATAATGGCAGATTGGACTCCTAGAGTCTGAACTCATCACTTTGGTCTAAGAAAATTTCTTTCATCCAGAAGTGTAATTCGAAGAAATCGAATTCACACTTCGTCTCTACAACTCTGTAATCTTTATCATCTAGGGGAGTGCGATCCAGGTCGATGGGAGGAGGAAGAAAAAGGTTTTCGGATATTTCAACATATTTTGTTTTGGGCGCCATAACTAACGAAGATCTGAAGGCAAAAAAAGGTATTGACTGTAATTACTAGGTTTAATGGCATATGTCTACGGTGTGCCTGGTGGTGGTTAGCTTGAAAACCCGAAACGACGCTGTGTCGACTTTTTTTGGACCGGTGAACAGTATGGTAATGGATAATAAACATAGTTGAATGGTGTAAAGGGGTGTCCATTATGGCACGGGTGGTGACTGGATGAGTAACTGTCACGGATAACACTTAGGATAAAATTTTTTTTTTGGGTAGCGCTAGCTCCCCTTTCTTTATTTTTTCACCATGGGGTCAAAAACACATCAAATTAACTCAAGCAAAAGGCATTTAATGAATCTTTTGCAAATATTATTGAAATGAAAGAAAACTAACTTAAATCCTAGTCTAATCAACTAACACATTAATCCAACTTAGACTGTTGGATTAATAATTACTCTAACCTAATACATTTGGCCAATATTAGACTGTTTGGCCAAATTTATTCACTATCCTATCTAATTTGGCCAAGATTATACTGTTTGGCCAAATTTATTCACCAACCTATCAACATAAATTTAAAGGATTTGATCATGGTTATATAGTATGAATCAAACCAAGTTTATTTCATGGGGTTTTATCTTTTTCTCTTTTTCTATTTTTATACCCTCTTTTCATTTTTTATATTTTTTATTCCTTCTTTATTTTCTTGTTCTTTTCTTTTCTTTTGTAAATAATTTGAAGAACAAAATATTATTTACAATAAAACACAACTAGAGGAATAGATTCCAATCATGAGGGGATCCTATGAAATATAGGGTTATAACACGCTGGACACCACTATCACCTCTGCGCAGTAAATTCTGGTATATGCAGCGTAAATGTTGGTTGCGATATCTTCCCAGCGATTTCACACGACGGATATTCATGATGAGGTTGTTCACATGAATCCAGTTGGCAACAAAGGATGGGATCATTCAATTTTTCCGTAGGTTCCTTATCCAATCTCACTTGTAGTCATAAGGCCCTATTTTCCTTTCTTAATGACAAATTTTGTCTCTTTAAACTCCTCACCTGTCTCAACAAAGCCACATTCCTTTTCAATTTTTATTGAGCATCATGGATGCCTCGACAAGCATTGTCTATAGATGGTCTACATTTCTTGCAATGTTTCATGATCCCTTCCTCTGATATTCTTTTTTCCTCCTTGAGCTTAATGATCTCATGTTGAGCTTCTCTTAGCTTCTTTTTCAACCTATGTTCTTTTCTCCTCCTTTTGGTGAGGCAAGAGATATATGACCTTCTTTACTCTGTGATGCTTGTGCTTTAGGAATTATTTATGTTAGATTCCTCAATTATCTGTTATCTTGATAGAATTGGGATATAACATATTGATATTTCTTTAGTTGTTGTTTCACCTCCTTGATATCTGCATCTTTCTCACCTAGTTCCACTTGCTTTTCATCAATCTCCTGGGATACACATTCAAAAAACTCTGTCTGAATTGTGGGTATGTGAAACCTCCTGGTAGAGGACCTGGTGCATGGTTTACTAGGATCTTGCATCTCCTCAGTTTCATCAATGACTCTTATTTTGACTTTTTCCTTCAAGGCTGGCTAACTGAGTGATGAACTTCAATTTATTTTCCTTTTCCCCTTTCAGCAACACCTCCTCCTTTTACCCCTGAACTATGAAATGTTGATTTCTCAGTAAATAAAGGAGTATCTCCTTTAGGGTCTAGGGGAATGTTTGCTGAAATCAAGAAAGAATCACAATCCCTGTTTAACTTACCAAGCTCCTCAACCACCAACATTTTTATCTAGGAAAAATGGAATAGGCTGTTCTTTGGCTAGTAAGCTTTAGCTTGGACACTGTTTACCATCTTTCCCAGGATTATACATAAGAAGAAAGGTAAATTTAAAGGACTTCTCCCCGTGAAATGCATCAGGAGCCTAATGTGGTATTGATGTAACTTATCAAATCTACCCTCACAAGTAAATTACTTTTGAATTATCCTCAGAATATTCTCAAAAGGTTCCAAAAGAGATTCAATGAGAATGTGTTACACATTATTTTGGTCACCCCAGTGATCCACTGACAACATGTGTTCATGTTCCCATGAAAAGATAAAAAGAGTCTTTCTTGATGAGGAAAGGGATTGGATTTATCTTCTCAAAAACCTTATTAAGGAAGGTTGTTGCAGGCTTCCCTATACACAGGGTGCGACGATGTCTGATCGTCGCTCCCTGCTCTAAAGATGGGCTGTGATGTCACTACAGGCTACACTATACCTAGGGTGCAATGATGTCCAAAGCTAAGGAAAATTCAAACTTCACGAAATTTCTAGAAGGGGATCTTCTAGAAGATCAAGTGGCTTCTGAACGGTTTGGATCTTACTCACTTTTCTGATTTGGTGGGATCATCCTAATCTCCTCACCCATCTCTCTTTCACACTATATAGATAGGGACCTCTCATGGAAAAGGCAAAGCATGAAAAGGCTAAGATAATAGGCTAGGAATTATATGGAGAATTCTGCATTAGATTATGCTCGAGAGCCTCATTTCAGTTCATCAAGTTATTGTGGTTCTTCTTCATTCAAGGTTGGAGAAAAGGTGAGTGTGTTGGAGAAAATGGCCATCGGAAGGGGACCTCGCGACAGCACGGATTTTGGTTGTAATCTCCACTTTCATTTAATATGATACAACAATATATTTCTTTCCCATAATACTAGTCTTGTTTTATTGTATGATTCCTTGATCACATACATAAGTTCTTGTTGAGTACATTATGTTTCTTTCACTTTGGTTAATTTGTGTTCCCTTTCATAGTCAATATCACAAGAGCACTGAAGTGGAGCTAGGATGACAATTGAAAGAGGAAGCGACATTGAAAAGGTATGTTTCCCATCTCTTGTTAATTAGTAAACTGAATGATTAGAACTTAGGGAAAGTTTCATGTTCTGTTCTATTTTGTTCTAGTTTCCAGTGGGATCTAGGGAGATCTGTTTATGTTTTCATTTACCGATTAATCCTATAACAAAATTGGCGACCATATAGGGGATACGACTGTCTTTTTGTTTTTTTTCTTTTCATTTTCTTTTAGCCTACCTTATTTTTCTTGAATTCATTGTCTGAGCCTATGGGTGATCCATCTGGACTCCCTGGGTCTGAAAGTCCTATTAGATTTTTTTCCTTTCTCCCAATTTTTTCTCAATTACAGAGATCATCGCACTGTACTATACAGTAAGCCTATGACGACCCTTTGGCGTCGCATCCTTCTTGTTCAATCTAGTGTGACATCGTCGCACTGTGTCCTACTGGTATCTTGCGACGACCTTTTCTCGTCGCACCGTGCCCTACTCTCAGCTTGCGATGACTCCCGTAGGATTTGTTGGAGTGAGTCTTTTTTTTATTTTTTCACCCATTTTTTCCTTATTTGCCAGGGTGGGGACTTCTGATACCAGTATTTGATTGATTTGTGAGTTTAAATCTTGTTTTTTATTGGTTTTCAGTGATTGAAAGTCTTTCTTTATAAATTTTGCAAGTTTTTTTCTTTTGATCTTTGTTACAAGGATATAATCTCTAGATCTTGATCTGAGTGTTTGTTTGACCAAGGATATTTAATTTATTTGCAGTTTTGGATTGATTTCACTTTCCAAATTGTTTGTTGATTGAGAAGCATTTTTGTTTTCATTTGACAAAAAGATTTTTAATCATTTCATTTTTGTGTTAAGCCCTAAATAATGGCTCATTAACCCTTAATTGGGGCATATTATATTAGTAATGTTATTTTATTTATGTCATCTTTAGTCCATTAGTTGTAATTATACCTCCTAGTCTCCTAAATATACCAATGAGACATTTTCATTTTGAATAATCTTGTAATTGTACATTTATGTGGGTGTTGGCCCTTGACCAAGTTTTGAAGAATACTTGGTCACATTTGACCATTTTTGGGATTGCGACAGCTTGCGAAAGATGGAGCGCAACGCAAAGTGGAAATTAGGGAAACTAGACCTATTTTTGGGTCCCTTTAGGGTTTTGGGTTGATGTAACGGGAAAGGGATGTCGGCTCGTGGGTTTACCCACACTTAGGCCCATTTTGCAATCTATAAATAGATACTTAGGTAATGTAAGTAGTAGATGGTAGTACATCTATGTGATGTATAGCTAAAGGCTTAGTGCTAGTAACTAGATCTGTGTGATCGGATGTATATTGCAAGTGCTTTGTGCATGATTGTAAGGAGATTGAAAAGCTCAGTGCAAGTTGTTGTAGTTTTGTACTGAAGTGCAAGGAAGAAGGATCTAGCGAGCTGTGCAGATCTTTGGTCCTGTGTGAGGTAAGGGTCATTGAAGCTCTGCACTGTAACCGCTTGACCAAGATAATATAAAGAAAAAGACTTTGTGGATGTAGCCCCAGGGTGGGGGTGAACCATGGTAACTTTGTGTATTGTGCTCTGTGCTTCAACTTAATGTGTTTATCTCCTTCTTGGCTAAGTGCTTGATGTGATTAAATAGATTTAGTTATGCTTTGTGCTTCTGAGATAGGAATGAATGTTAGATATGATATATAATATGCTTAGTGTCTGATTTGGTGAATCCAATCTATCTTGCTGTATCTAAGTGCTAAGTCTTATTGAATCTAAGTATATAATGCAATGCTCTGTGCCATCTGTGAAGTGCTGTAAGGGTTGAATATCAATGGATAAACCATGCTAGATAATTTCTAAGTGCTATAATCACATATTTGTGTCCCAGTTAAGGTTGCAAACCCCTGATTCCTGCAACCACCCCTACCTCTACCCCAGGTGAGACTTCATCTGCTTCGCAGGTGTTGCTGAAAGGGTCGGTAGTTAGGCTTTGTTGGTGCACTTTTGAGTGTGAAACTTGGGTTTGTCTCTTTGCCAACAAATGGTTCCGTTGTCGGGAACTGAAACTGTGATTGCTGGGAACTAAAGAAGAAGAAGATTTGTGCAAAATAAGCTCTAAATCATATCAGATCTGAAGAAAGGAAGATCATATCTGAAGAAAAGAAGCGAGATCTGAATGCTCTGTGCTCTAAGAAAAGTAAAAGTGGAAATTTCTTAAAGAAAGAGGCCAGATCTGTAGAAAAGAGGTAAGATATATAAACTTTGCGCTTTGATAAAGGTAAGAATGGTTAAAATTCTTAGATTTGAAAATTTTGTGCTCTATATAGGTAAGATAAGTGGAATTTTTTTGTTTCTGAAGCATGAATTTAGGTACGTTTGATAGATTTTGTCCTAGCCTGAAAACTAGGGCATTGTTAGATGGAATAAAATTTGATAGATCCGATAAGAATAATGATAAATATGTTATACCTATGCATAGAGAGAATGTTTGGACTAACAGATGGATGCAGGATCCTAGAAAGAATTTTTTGCAGGCTAACTACCATAACCCTAGTGCGCAGTACATAAGAGGTTGGGGGTCATTCAAAATAAAGAGAGGATTGACCCTATGTTACAGTTGCAGAAAACCAGGACATCTAGATAAGGAGTGCCCTGGTGGAAGAACGAGTTGTCTCTGTTGCAAGGATTTGGATGATGAAGTATTGGATTTCCCTAAAATGATTGCCAGGCTTGAAAAAATGAATCTACGTGAAGAAAACATTAAGGTAGATCCACAAATAGCAGAGACCCAGAAAGAATCAGAGAAGATGTTACTATAGATGAAAGAAACCTTGAATGATCACCAACATATCGGGCTATCAGAGATCTTTAAAGAAAAAGAATGCATCGAAGTAAGAATAGAATACTTCGACATTGACTGTGTTCTGGATGAGGAAACACAGGTGAATGTCATGACATAAAGAACTTGGAAAGCCATAGGGAAACCTGCTATGACTCCATCCCTAAGTGGAATAGGTTTTTTCAGAGGAAAAATGGTAACCCTATGTGGAAGGCTCACTCGGATATCTATGAATGTCAATGGAATTCTGACAGAGGAAGATTTTGAAATCATTAAATTTATTGAGGACAGTGCTCAATTTACTATGTTGCTTGGAAATCCTTGGATTGAAAGATATCACACTAGAAAGAAGGCAGAAGAAAAAGTTTTAGAACAACAGAGACAAGAGTTAAAAGACTTCAGGTCTAGAAAGATCACGCAGTTGATTGAAGAATAGAAGAATTGATCGAAGCCATTTCACACTAGAAACCCAGCCTTTGAAGTTATCAAAATGCTAGAGGATTCACAAAAGACTAAAGTCCCCATCACAGACAAAGAAGAGCCGCTATCCCTGAACCCTAAGAAAGAACATCAGCAACCCGAAGTGACTATATCCAAGGAAAATAAAAATGAGAACGGGAAAAGAACCATTGAGACGAAGCTCATGAGAAAGAAAGATAGAAAGTTAAGTAAGAAGAAGGTGAAGATGGAAAAAATACAAAAGAGTCCAGATGGAACTTCACAAAAAGAGAAATTGTAGAATTTGAGCTTTGCTGAGATATAAGAACAATGACATGGGTCACTTCGCCATGGCGAAGCAATATAGCTATTGGAAGCCAATATGCCCATTCAACTTTCTCTCTGAACAGGTCAAAAAACAATTATGGGTTACCACTAGACCGTTGGACAACACCAGAATAGATAGAATGGAGTTAATAAAGGCCCCATGTCTGTTGCAAGCAGACCATTGCTGAGATTGCCTATTAAGCTCGTCGCGCCATGCCCAAAGAACACTTTTTCCAATTAAGAATTTTAAGCTTGTAGAATTAGCAAGTGTCTACAATGATCGTCACACCATTGTTATTTATCTTAGTACAGTGCTTAAGACCAGTGTGATCCCAATTATTTTCCTTGAGGATATATGTCTGATGAGCTCAGTGCAGCTGAAGAATCTGTAAGAGAGGTACTCACTAGCCTTAGAACTGAACGATTCATGTCAGAAAGAGGATTGTCTATGGGTTTATATGCATCATCAACGAGAGGAACGTAAGCCTCCCCATCGACTGCTCAAGAAGGAACATCTCGAGCCGACGTAGAAAGAAGAACTAAACATAAAGATGACATAACCAATGAAAAGTTAGTACCATCCATCCTACTAGCTTACATACCCTCTTCGAGCAGTGCAATTAACTGGGATAGTGTCCCTCGAGACTTTCAATACAACCTAGTCACTGTTTATCTACCAAAAGGAGTACGCACCTACCTCGCAGATCAAGACAAGGTTGCAGCGTTGAAGTTTTGCGACTTGAAACTGGGAGATCGTAAAGCTTACAACATGCTTTCCCCACACAAGTAATTAACTAGAATGAAGGGAAAGAATTCCAAGATCGTCCCTCAACAATGGATGATGAACCTCGAGTAGTCTACTTTGCTCAGTGTTATGAAAATACTGCACTTTGACAGACACCAAGAGGTGAATGCTTGTGTAAAATTGCTGCTAACAAGTTACCATGGAGGATACCTGTGGGTAAACCGCTGCATAACTATTGATCCGACACTGATCAATAGGATCACTGGGCTTAGTATGCAGGGCCTTGATCCCCAGGATTACTACCCTAGAAAGACCGTGAACCGCGCTCTTTCACAGAAGATTAAAGAAGCTTATGGAAATATCAAGAAGGGAACGTGAGGCAAAAAAGTAGCCTCTATCGAGAGTGGCACAATGCGCCTTGCATGCCAACTGATAGCAGGGAAATTAATACATAAGAACAAACCAAATCAAGTATCAAGCTTCGTATTTGACCTCGCAGGAAAATGCGTAGGGGGACTACATATGAACTGGGTGAAGTACCTGGTTAACCAGCTAGAGATTGACTACAGAGAAGCCCAGGATCAGGGGCATGAATTCCATTTTATCTAGCTGCTAATAATGATCGCTTTCGTTGCATGGGAGCTATCAGAAGGAGAAACCTTCCTGGACCTCAACCCTTTTGAGCCCTTAGCTGGAAAGTTTAGTACCTTATGGTACTTGAATGATATGAACAAGAAGTGGAAATCAAATGCCATTTTTCATACATACTATAACCAACTGAAATCAGCCATAGGGGGTGAACCTCACATAACCCCGAACACTTTACAAAGGTTCCAACCTTTGATAAATTTCAACATGGATCACCACTTTATATAACTAACTCCATGCGCTGATCAACACCAGGAACAACTTCAGTCCTATTATAAGTTGGCAGAAGAAGACCTGGAAGAAATCACCAAGGAATGGTCGGTGGACCTCTTTATCTCAGCAGATCCAGCAGATATGTCCGACATCGATAGCCCAAAAGCTGTGTAGAATACACTTGGGCCCAGTAAGGCAAAGAAAACTAAGAAGATAAAGAAAGATGAGGAAATCTAGGACATCGATAGTAGATCTGTAAGGATGACTTCCACCACACCCGATCATAGAAGTAATAATGAAGACTTCGAAGAAGTTTAACAAAGGCTAGAGGATGAAGTAGAGATCATAAAGAAAAGAAAGGGTTCACCTCTAGAACCTATTTCCAAGAAGAAGTTGAAAGCATACGTGAGTAAACTGACGACCACACTCACCCCAGACAACTTCATCTTTCTCCTCACGACTATGAATGAAGCTATCAAAGAGATAATAGAAAAATAGGTAGCCAAGCAAGAGGCCATGTACAACAGAATTGAAATCGAGCTCCAAGGAGTAAAGAAAGCACTTCAATCGAGCCACGCAACTCCCACTGCACCCCTGCCAAAAGGAACAACAGAAGCAGGAGATGAACCAGTTCAACTCTGTAGGATTGCTGACACAGTTGAAGTATGCCTTTGGAAAGTAGAAGAAGAAACAATGTAGACCACCCAAGCCCTAAAGAAAGCACATAAGGAAACCATAGAGTAGCATCGAGCTGTACAGCAAGAGAAAGAGGCCATCCAAGCGAAATTTGACGAAGACAAATAAAAAATCCAAAAGGAGAAGGAGCATCTTCTCGCGAAGAAAGTTAGGATCAAAGAAGTTGTCAACAGAGAATTTCGTTCTGTGACTGGCTTAGAAAAGAAGGCTGAAGAACCCTTATACCGTTAAGTGATGAAGCTTACTGAAGTTATTCAGCAACTTCAACAAACAGTCATGGACTTAGAGCTTCAGGTCATCCCAAGCACCCTGCAAGAAGAGCACGACCAGTGAGAAATAATTGCCTAGAGTACAGTAGAAAGGATTAAAGCACTCACCGAAGAATGCAAACGATTAAGTAGCAGAAGTGTACAGATACATGAGAACCTAACTGAGAACCCATAATTGCATAAACTGGAGTCGTAGCTCTAGGAAGCAAAGAAGCATGTAGAGAGACTTTAGATGTAGTTGAAGGCCCTATGAAGTGATCCCACGAGTAACACGTCGCATAGCAGCAGATCCACATGATCCATAGCAAGGTAATGGAAGTAACTCAACAACTTCAACCTTTGCAGAATAAGGCATGCCATCTATTCTTAGAGATTGAGAACCAAGGAACAAAGCTTGAACATATCGTTAATATGGCCGAACAACACCTAGAGGGACGAGTCAATAACGCACTCATCCAGGAGTTCGCCGAGCAAGATGAAATTGCAAAGTAGTAGGTCGAAGAAGATCGATCTAAGATTGAGGCATTCAAGGCAGAATTGATCAGACCAAAGTAACTTAGGATGAGTCACAGGGGAGTGTTGGGGGCCTGTTGGCCCTTGACCAAATTTTGAAGAATACTTGGTCATATTTGATCATTTTTGGGACTGCGACAACTTGCCAAAGATGGAGCACAACGCGAAGCAAAAATTAGGGAAAATAGACCTATTTTTGGGTCCCTTTAGGGTTTTGGGTTGATGTAACGGGAAATGGATGTCATCCCATGGGTTTACCCATGCTTAGGCCCATTTTATAATCTATAAATATATACTTAGGCAATGTAAGTAGTAGATGGTAGTACATCTATGTGATGTATAGCTAAAGGGCTAGTGCTAGTACCTGGATCTGTGTGATTGGATGTATACTGCAATTGCTCTGTGCATGATTGTAAGGTGATTGAAAAGCTCAGTGCAAGTTGTTTTAGTTTTGTACTGAAGTGTAAGGAAGAAGGATCTAGCGAGCTGCATAGATCTTCGATCCTTTGTGAAGTAAGGGTCATTGAAGCTCTGCGCTGTAACCGCTTGACCAAGATAATATAAAGAAAAATACTTTGTGGATGTAGCCCTAGGGTGGGGGTGAACCATGGTAACTTTGTGTATTGTGCTCTGTGCTTCAACCTAATGTGTTTATCTCCTTCTTGGCTAAGTGCTTGATGTGATTAAATAGATTTAGTTATGCTTTGTGCTTCTGAGATAGGAATGAATGTTAGATCTGATATATAAGACGCTTAGTGTTTGATCTGGTGAATCCAATCTATCTTACTATATCCAAGTGCTAAGTCTTATTGAATCAAAGTATGTATTGCGATGCTCTGTGCTATCTGCGAAGTGTTGTAAGGGTTGAATATCGATGGATAAACCATGCTAGATAATTGCTAAGTGCTATATTCATAGATCTGTGTCCTAGCTAAGTTTACAGACACCTGAGTCCTGTAACCACCCTTGCCTCTACCTCGGGTGAGACTTCATCTGCTTCCTAGGTGTTGCCGAAAGGGCTGGTAGTTAGGGTTTGTTGGTGCGCTCTTGAGCGTGAACCTTGGGTCTGCCTCTATCCTAACAGTGGGCATAAGAAGGTTGCCCCCTTGAAGAGGCTTATTATCTGAGTTTATCTCTTTTTCAAGGCATTGAGTACTTATTCTAAGGTTTTTCTATGCTATATTGATATTTGGTTCTTAACATATGGTAGCATAGCTCAAGGTCTTGGGGTTTCGCTGCTACATCTGAGATACCTTGGAATTTTTGGTATAATTTTTTTTCTCCAATGTTTCAGAAGGAATGATTTGAATGATATTTAGTAGAGAGATCAAGGTACGTTGGGTTAAAATTTAAGCTCCTGAGGCCTTATACTTTAGGAGATACAGCCTGTGCAATATAGGGTTCTGGAATCATCCTGAACGGAGCCATTTCAGAATTTTCGCTATAAAACATTTTCTGTAATGGTGCAGACCCTAAAATTTGGAGGCTATTCACATAAATTAGTAAGGTATCTTTGGTAAAACATTAAGCTTCTGAGTCATCTTAAATTTGTATATACACCCTGTGGAAGATAGGGTATCTGACTAGTCTTATTGACTAGTCTCAAGAAGGTGTTCCAAGTAAAAAAATCATAACTTCTTCCTAGAGTCTCCAAATTGAGTGAGACTGGTTTCATTGGATAGTGGACAGTCTTTAGTATTTATGGTACGAGTTTCATAATTGTATATCAATCATTTTTTGTGGGGCACACTATACAAGTGAGATCTCTTGGAAAGGACAAAAATCAGCAAATTGTGGAGAAGTTACCATAAATTCCACTTGGCACATCCAATTTTGATCAAACCTATGGCATTGCAGAGAAGAAATATCAGAAAAATACAAAAAAAAAAGTTTCATACCCAGAATGGATGAAACCTTGGAGATACAGCAGAAGAAAGATTGTCAAGCAGAACCACCTCAAAATCGAGGTTCAAAAGTGATACTTGGCCAACATGCCACCCAAAAAAGGAACTTCTACACCAAATAAGCCTCCAGAAAATCCTAATTGGACTCTTTATGAAGGTGAATAAATGCATACAGACATAAATGATTTATAAATAAGACAATTACAAAAAATGAACTACAAGAGATGGAAGCTAAGTTGGAGGCAATAAATACTAAGATGGATGGTTTAAAAGAGGAGATCATGGAAGGATTGAAAATTTTTGTAATAGAGAGGACACCTGAAAGTGAAAATGTATCCCATGAAATTTATTGTGAGGACACAAGGAAGGTGAATCAATAATGGAGAAAGTCTAACTTTGGGTTGAAGACCAACCACGTTCCTAAGATTGATATGCGGAAGTTTGATGGCAAGGACCCTATCACATGGATACTTCATATGGAGCAATTATTTGATCTACATAATGTTCCACATACACAAAAGGTACAAATTGCTTCTTTATATTTAGAACCTAATCAATTTTATGGTATAGATGGCTTTGTTCTCATAAATCACTCGTCACTTGGACAATTTTCACGGAAGAAATGATAGCACACTATGAGGATACAAGGAGAAATACCTTCTTTAGCCAATTGGTAAATCTCAAGTAAAAGGGTTTAGTTACATAGCACATTGAGAACTTCCAAAGATTGAATATAAAGGTTACAGATATTCCATATGAGCACTTGATTGATGTATTCATAGGAACTTTAAGAGATAACATTCAACATGAGGTTCGCCTTTGGGAACCCAAAACATTGGAGAATGAATTTAAGGTGGCAAGAAATGTTAAAAGTAAGATTGAATATAAAGGTAATAGATATTCCATATGAGCACTTGATTGATGTATTCATAGGAACTTTAAGAGATAACATTCAACATGAGGTTCACCTTTGGGAACCCAAAACATTGGAGAATGCATTTAGGGTGGCAAGAAATGTTAAAAGTAAAAATATGGCTATGGCTACTAGAAGGACCAATCCTAACATCTATAGAGAGAATATTGCTCCTTCTTCTAAAACACCTCAACCTATAAGGTTGATACCTCAACAATTGGAGGAAAGAAAAGAAAAAGGTTTATGCTTTAATTGTGATAACAAATACAGTAAGGGACATAAGTGTGGTGATAAGAAATTATTCTACATAGATTGTCAAGAGGAAGAAGAACATGAACAAGAACCATCTCAAGATGAAAATGTAGAATCAATTTCGTCTGAAGAGTTGACTCCCACGATATCGTGTAATGCATTGGCTGGAATTATCACTCCTCAAACCCTCAAGATCGAAGGATATATCAAAAAGAAAAAGGTAAGAGGTATCACAGGGAAACCCGGTAAGGTGATAAGCTCTAATGGCATGACAAAATTATTGAAAATGGAGCATCAAGGTGTTATTGCACAACTATGCTCACTAGATGTTCAAACATATAAGCCATCTATTCCTCTAGATCTCTAAGGGATCATTGATAAGCATTCCAAAGTATTTGAAGATATTCCCAAAGGTCTTCCACCCACTCGAAATCATGATCATGATATTCACCTAATTCTTGGGAGTGTCCCTCCTAACATCAGGCCATACAGATACCCTTATGCCCAGAAGAGTGAAATTGAGTGCATGGTTGAAGAAATGTTAGAGGCTGGCATTATTATACCTAGCTAAAGTTCTTACTCTACACCGGTGGTAATGGTATTCAAGAAAGATGGCTCATGGTGTATGTGTCTAGAGTATAGAGAGATCCACAAGATCACTATCAAAGATAAGTTTCCCATTCCTGTCATTGATGAATTGTTAGATGAACTACATGGAGCAATCTATTTCAGAAAGTTGGATCTTCATTCAGGGTATCATCAAATTAGAATGAAGGAATAAGATATCCCAAAAACAACATTCCAAACTCATGAAGGCCATTATGAATTTTTGGTCATGCCTTTTGGCCTTAAAAATGCACCTTCCACATTCCAAGGG
>CBVK0100268723.1:0-11678 GCA_900067695.1 Picea abies
GTTACGCCGGTTTCAAGCCCTGACTCAAGCCCTTGGACCTTTCCTACAAACCGTGCGATAACAGTAACTATATAGGGAAATCATTGTGAATGACCATGCAAGACATTCTTAGAAAGTCTCGTGGAATTCCATCAAGTTCAAGTCATTTTTTTAATTAATTAATTTTTAATTAATTAATTATTTTTTGAGCAAAAATTGTAAAAACTAGATCCTTGGACTTTTGATAGTGGTATTTGTGCTCAAAAGAAATGGAATAGCACCCCCTACATCCATGGACCATGTTTCAGCTCAGTCGGACAACTTTAGCCATGGGTTAGTCCACCCAGAGTGTCAGTCGGTCTAAAACAGCAATTTTAATTGCTAAAGTCCAAACATGGCAAAATGTAAAAATTGTAATAATGAGTTAGAATATGTGAAATGTTGAAATGATGGTTAGAGAGAGACCCCCTAAACATAACTTTAGCCTCCCAACCTTTTCTAACCCCTTACACCATCTCACACTCAAAAATCACGCCCTCTTAGGGGGATTGACGTTTTTCCTTTTTTAATTAATTTGTGACTTGAGTGTGGCTCCCTCTCTTGAGATTTCACTTCATTTGACCTCTACATCACCCCTAGAGGTGACCCCACTCACTCCAGAGTCCAGCTCACTCATCCCTTCATTTTATTTGATTTTTGACCTTGTGGAGCGCTCTCCAAGAGAGTTACGCCCCCCTTTTTTGTCTCTCCAATGAAAATTCGTTTTTATTGGTTTGAGGTTGTTTCTTTACCCTATCACGGATCCCACAACCTCTCCTATAGGTTTTGTGTGATCCCAACACCCCTCACTCATCTCTCACCCTTCCTTACCTTTCCCTCATCCCAAGAGGTATGCCCTCCAAGAGAAGTGTGCCCCCCTCTTCTTGGAACTCAACCAAATCATTTTTAAAAACTTATTTGTGACCTTTCACTTACCTTGGCACGAATCCCATGCCCCCTACACACCCTTGGATCTATCCAAGCTATTTTTCTATTTTTCTACACCCTAGATCTATTGTGCAAACCCTAGGAGGTACGCCCTAGCCTTGAGATCTACTCATTTGCTTAGTGGTGGACACTTGGCTTAGATCCAAGAGAGGTAGGTTTGCCTTTCCAAGTATAAATAGATCTCATTTCTCACTCCCAACTCACCATATCTTGAGCTATTGTTATGCTACTTGATTTTACACTCTCTCTCTCTCTTTCCATAATTTCATTCATTTCCATTCTATGCTCTAGGGTTTTGGAGTATTTTCTCTCCAAGACTAGTTTTCTTGAGTAATATCAATAAAGGAGAAACTTTGGAGGACAACTAGAGGATCAAGGCGTATGCTTGAGAGGTAACTTTGTGATAATTTTTGGTTGATTGCAACACTAGTTCTTAGGTAAAGTGTTATCTAAGTAGATCTACTAATGCGTGCGCTTATGGATTTATCTATCTTGATGTGTTGAATAGAATAGAAGTGTCATTTTATTTACATACATCAACATATTGTCTATTGTATGCATATCACTCGAAAAGATTTTGCAGATATTACTTCTAGGGTTTCATTGGGAACTCCTTCAAGGAGAAGGATCACTTGAAGCTTCCATACACTCCATTTCTCTAAACCTATTGCTCTTCATCTATCATTGCTTTTCACACATTCCATTTTCAGCTAGCATATAATTGTTTAAGTAGGTCATTTTTAATCAATATAATCTCTTGATTTCTTGTGGAAAGTTCTTGCCCTAAAAAAGCAAGGGTTTTCTTTAATCTTTTTTGGTTGTGTGTAGCCATTCTAGCAAGCAAAGCTTGCTGATTTTGCAGGTTTTCAAATCTGATTGAGAGGACATTGGCTGCCCAAAGGAGAAGCACACAACACTTGAAGACCCTCCAAGGGGTTTGGTAGCTATCTCTCAACCCAATTCTTCTTTTTTCCATCAAATTTTGGCACGTCTTGCCTCCTTTGCTTGCTTGTGGTGACTTACACCCTTAGAGGAGGAAGTGGTACGGCCCTCCTCTTGGTGTAAGCCCCTTGGGTAGTGTAGATCTAGCTAGGGTTTCATTCTTTTAACTTTTTTTTTTCGCTTTTCTTAGTTAGGCCGTGAGGTTTTGGAGGTGAGGGCACCTTCCAAACCTAGGCCATGGGGTTTGTTGTTTGATTGGTAGCTTAGTTTGTAACTTAATTTATCTTTCTTTCTCTTCTCTTTAATGGTTTGACCTAATTGCTAAAATTCTCTAAAGGAACTTAACCTAACTAAGCAACTAAAATAATAATCACCTACCTAGTTGGGAGAGGAATACCCCAATAGGCAAGGCTAAGTGTTGAATGATATGATGTGATGTGATCTATGGTTAAATGATATATTGCTTATGTTTTAGATCTACATCTTAATCTTAAGCCCATTGGGCAACACACTTAAGTAACCTAATTAGATCTATCATATTGCTTAGTTTCATTTCAAGCTTGTTATCTTCCTTTATGCACATGGTTTAGATCTTAATGCTTAAAATCTCTAAAGTGCTTAACAAGTAATTGGTTCATTAGTCTATTTTGTTTATATCTATTGAAAGCCATTTGCTTGGGCTTGAAATGTGTTGAATGGTTAAGTAGGCAAACACACTAAATTTTCTTTCTATCTCTTGAAGGCAAGTTGTTCTTGCCCTAATGCTCATATTTCATAGCAAGCTCTTATTGTGCATGTGATAGTCTTTAATTTTCAGCCATCTTATTTGCTTTTCATGTGTCCATGAACTCAATTGCTTAAGCTCAAGATAACACACTAAAAGCTAATTTAACTTTCGGCCATATCACTAAATTGCACCTAAAAAGTGCCTTAAAATTTTCTAAACACTCTAATAATCACCTAAAAGTCTACCTAATCAACTTATATACTTAATAGACTATTTAGGGTACCTTAGACCACCATCTTCACCATCTAAAATGGGGCTTGAGGAAAACAACGGAGGGTAGTGGCAGGGGACTGCCTCGTGGCGCACCAAGTGTGTGTCCTCTCCGGGAAGTACTATTGTTTTGGGCTCACTGGTTCTGCTAGGGTTGGCCTCGTTGCCATACTATCTTGAGCGTCCAACAGTTATTTGGCAATAGGAGGAGGAGGCTTTGGTGAAAGCTAATTAAAATTTGATAAATCTTAAGAAAGCCTAATAATTAAACCCTGGACCAAACCTAATAGATCACTTGTGGGTTTAATAATCAAGAGTGCAGATCATCTTCAAGTCTTAACAATAACATTTGTGCTTAAATCCTCTAAATCGTCTTGATGATATAAATGTGTTGATGATGATCTCATAAATGTGGTGATGTGACGTGATGCTTTAATCTTTTGATATCCTGCACAAACACAAATAGATAATTGGTTAGCTTCTTGTTGTAATCTATCATTTTTTAAATTGTAAATCTTGTAAGTAATTGTACATGATATTCTATAATTGGATTTATTCTTTTGTAATTTTTGTAAGTAACTTGTAATTTTTTGTAACGAACAACCCCTTAACATTGTTGACCCCTTGCCCAATCTTTAGGCACTAATCTTAGTTGACCTAGGGAAAAGGATTGCCTCACATGCTAACCCTTGCACATTGCATTGTTGCCTTAGCATCTTAGGAATAGATCCCCTCTAACCTTAAGAAATTAAAACTAACTCCTAGAACTTAACTTTAACACATCTAGTAACTAAGGTCTACCCCCTTTGGCTTCCCTAGGAGTAAGCCTAGACGGAAGAGGTTCCAGTCAAAGTGACAACGTGGGCTGTGAACCTAGGCATTGTGCCTCCAAGGACACACTAAGTGAGCCGAACTTAGCTCACGTTTGCAAGTGTGTATAAGGACGACAACATCTTTGGCGTCGTTGCCGGGGATAAGTCATTTATCCTTGGTCAAAACGACTTAATTTTTTTTGAAGAACTAATAATTCTTTGAGCTTGCATTGGTTAGCTTTGTGTGATTCTTTTCCAAGTGGCGACTCCATTGAACAAATATATCAAGTATACTACAAGGAGCAATCCTTGTGGGTTGCTTGAAATTCTTGGGGAAGAAGCACTCATTGATGTCCAATTCTTGTTCCAAACTTAATAAATTAATTTTTGTTTTCCTTCTTGTGTTTGCTTTGTTTGATGCTCTTGTTTGTCTGAAATAAACTTGGTCATCTGGCGACTCCACTTTAAAGATAATTTGACAAAGTATTCTTTGAGAAGGAACTCACAGCTTGTTCGCTGCATCCTTGAACTTGAAAAGGTTTTTGGATGAAGCTAGCATGTTTCCACATGAATTGGTTGATGATTTTATGAAAAGATGGAAGGGAAAGAACCTCATAGATATGGACACAATCAATTCAGACACAAAAGAAGATACTCCACCAAATCCCATTAAGGAGCTTATAGAAATAATTCTGAACATGCAGATTGCCCATAACAAACAGTTTGAAGCCATGAACTTACAACTAGATATCATGGAGGCTCACCTAGCAGAAGATGAAACATATATTGAATATTCGGACCCCCTTGAACTTGAGCTTGACAATGAAAAAGATGAGGAAGTTCAGTGGGAAATTCTGGATGAATCCATGGATGAGCCAATCATTCATTTTGAGGAAATAAAAGAACTTGAGTTGGAAAATGTTGAATATCTAGATGATTCAAATCCCCACCCTCCTCCCAAGGAACCAATCTTTTTGAAGGCTAACTTTGAAAATCTTGAAGAAAACAGTATGATGGTTCCTGTGATATGTTCTTTTCCAACCTCTCAACCAGAAGATGAGTTAATACAGAATTATGTGGAAATGAAAGGCAACTTCAGTTTAACAATGTCATATCATTATGAGTATTGGTTGGCCTCCCACCTTGACAGTCATGAGCAGCAAAGTATTCAGAGTTTACACGGCTTGTCACATTCCAATGATTGGTTGAAGGAAGGAAGGAGCATGAAGTTTGGTTGGTTCTTCCGCACAAAAAGTTCCAAGTTAATAAAACTTGGGAAGGGATCTTCTGTGAGTCATCCTGGACTAGGATGCTTCAGACACATGTGGCATCATTTCACCCATTGCATGGGTGGTTGTAACGTATCTCTAACCCTTCCTTGTATTTTTAATTATGTATTATTTGATTCATTATGTCAATATATACTTAGAATTATTTTTTTTCGGTATCATAGATTTCATTTGTTGTAAAATAATGACACTTGATGTATGTTCTAAAGTTATGCTTAGGGGGTCTCTCTCTAACCATGAAACCCTAGCTAGTGTAGATGGCAAGAGCAAGAGAGTGGGGTGAAATTCCAGTATAGTAACACTAGCTCAAAGAATGGTGATGAAATGAGAGGGAGAGGGTTTTATTTATACCTCAAAAGGCAAAGTGAAGGCACTTGGATGGATGCCAAGTGTTGCAAATCCAAGCAATAGAGGGAGTCTCTAGAAGAGGGGCGCAAATCTAGGGTTTGGGGCAAGGATAGATGAGGTGGAGTGAGTGAGTGGAGTGTGGGGACCATGTAGGGGTGAGGTGGTAGGCTAGGAAGGGCGCACCACCTATGGGAGGGGCCCACACATCAAATACAAGGGGTTTTCTAAGGTTTGGGTGTGAGGGGGGCACAAATCCCCCTAGGGGGCGTGAGGAAATGAGTGAGGGAAAAGGTGAGGGTGTGCGTGAATGATATAAGGTGGGTTGGGTAGTCTAGGGATGTGCTTTCTTGCCCTTTTCCACCTTTACATTGACCCATTAACTCATTTTTACAAAAATTACAAATTTGACTTAACAATAAAAATTGTTGTTTTGACTGACTTTGACTCCAGGTGGACAAATGACTGGCAAAACTTGTCTGACTGAGCTGAAACTTGGTCCATGGGTGCAGGGGGTGCCTTTCCATTTTATTTGAGCACAAATACCCCTATCAACAGCCCAAAGACATAGTTTTTACAATAATTGCTCAAAAACATTTAATTAATTAAATAATTAAAATCCCAACCTTAGGAAAATTAATTAAATTTAATTAATTAAAAAAAACCTATCTAGACTCAACGAAATTCCGCGAACTTTCTACACTGTCTAACATGGTCATGTACATCATTCCTAAACAATAGCTACCAAAGGATGAGACCATTAGAACGTCATTTACCACTTTGGAGGAATTATTGCAAGTGTGAGGGAAAAACTCATGGGAAATCAACCAGGCTGAAAAGCCCAATTGACAACCTGAGGATAAAAAACCCTCGGTGAAAAGAACTCTCCCAATGAAAACATCCCAAGGTACCTGACCTAACTATGACCCATGCAGACCTATTACATTATTAACCCACGCAGGGGTGCGGAAATTCCGTTTACAAAATTTTGTGCTGGAGGCATAAAATGCCCAGTAGAACCAAATTGCCTTCAACATACTTGCATCTGATGATGCATATCTTCATGGCACATGGAGTTGACCCCCTAGTTGAATAGGCAATCAACAGGTTGCATTGCTGCAAATTCATAATCAGCTAGCTTATTTTATGAAGGTTTATTGTCTTATGAAGTACTAACAATCATCTGGTACTTGAAAAGTGCCTCGTTTGCCTTGTTGTCTTGTTCTGGGCAGGTACACAATATTATCCATTTGCTTCATCCTTAAGACATAAAAGAAACCTTTGATTTGAGTGATCTGTGAGAGGGGAAGGTTTTCCTTGTGACTATTTTCCTTAGCCTTCTCAAACCCCCTAGGTCACCGAGGACGTCTCCCCTGGGGTAGTCTTGACATACTCCTAAATAGAAAGGGATCTCCTATTAAGGTGGCAGTTATAGGTTATTCCCAGTTACGCCAATTTTGTACCCGCTTGCCTTGGGCAAGTACAAATTGTGGGATAACATAGCCTAAGAACTAAAAATTAACTCATAGATCATCTAATCAACCTTAACATAGTTAAGTAGGGTCTAGCCCCCTTGGCTTCCCTAGGAGTGAGCCTAGACGGAAGAAGTCCAAATTGAGGTGACAGTGGGTTTGGACTTAGGCTTGTGCCTCCTAAATTTCTAGGGGTTGGACCAAAAACATAAATCACGCAGAAACCAAATTGAGAGAAGAAACATAGAAATTGAATGAAAAGAGCATGGGATCGTGTGCCACCGGACTAATAAGAGAAGACGGAATGAGATGAAACAATTATGAATGAAAAAGACAATGCAAATGAACAATGTAAATTGGATGGCATAATGCTCTGTGAAAAAATGGGTTATATAAATGACATGGATTTCAAATAGTAAGTGTGCAACAAAATAGAATGGTTGGAGAGTCATAGATGTTATACCACTTAAAATAGACCTAAGGGTTATTCCTATCCAATTGGAAGGAAGGTTACCTCCCATACAAAGTTTGAAACCAGACTTCATTAAGAATCATATAAATGATACACAACTCATATGGTTACAAGGATGGCATGTTTAAGAATCATATAAATGATACACAACTCATATGGTTACAAGGATGGTATGTTTAAACTTTATTTATACACAAATAAAAAAGGGACGGTGCTTTATGAAGATACCCTTTTATTTAATTGACTAACCTTGTTTCACACAGTTAGTCCCAAGCCTGTTAAGCTAAAAAAAATTATAAGTTCATCATCTCTCTATTCTTGTCAAAAATTTCATAGATAACATTGAATAACATATATTTTCTTGAATTTTTCGATGAATGCATATATTTATCTTATTCCAAACTGAAAGGATTTGCAAACTATGCTATACTGTTAAAAAAGGCGTTGTCTAACTGTTCTACGAAATGGCTTTTTTCGCCGGAATCCAGCAACATAAATCTGCATGAAATCACTATTTTTTGTTGTTTAAAATCCATTTCGGAATGCAGAAATGGATTCATCATGCTGAAAAACCCCTGGGTTACTCGGATTATACATACATAATCACTCAAATCTGTGGATCTAACAATTTCAGGCAAAGGTCCCCGGAAAATATCTAAGGAAAAGAGTCATTTCGTAGAACATTTAGACTATGGCTTAAAAAAATATTTCCTCCAGAATTTCCCAAGCCAATTACTGGTCTTCTACACAAAATTGATATTAGATGAGTTTAAAATTTAAACTTGATACTGCTGCCTGCAAATGTCAAAAACCATTTAACCTGAATCATTTTTCTCACCTTGAATTGTGGGGAGAACCGTGTGAGAGTGTGAGATGAGGAGGGATAAACTTAGGATATCAATCAGAAAGGGAGGTAAAGCGGCCGCAGGGAATAAAGAGATCAGAGCTGATCAGAGAACACCCCAAACAATTCACAGAAATTTTAGGTGAAATATGAACACAGGCCACAGCTGGTGAAACTTTTCTTTTCTTGACAAAATACTCATTATATACAGAAAAAGATCAGAAACATGCAATATGAACGACCTTAATCACCACATCTGGGGAAACACTAACCAAAATTTTCCAAATAACATCAATGCACACCACAATATGTCAAACCACAGTTGTATCTTTCACAATTCACACAAACAAAGAGTATTGACACAATAATTTGGTAACAAGTATTTAGCAGTAAATGGAAGGGCTATTGTCCTAAGTTTCAAACAGATATCAAGTTTACCTAAGACAGCAAGAAGTTCACAACCAAAGAAAAGAATAGATTGCAGAGTAATACTCAAGAAATGGCCATTGCACTTTCAAACAAAGAAGTCATAACAAAAATGCATACACCAGTCCTACCATTCTGATTGAGAAGGCTTTATTTTTACGAAGTATGAATAGTTCATAGAAAAATAGTTTGATGTAAAAATGTCTCCATGATCTATGTAAGTTACAAAACATAAAACTTACCCTTTCAAAGAAGCCACATCTTCCCATATCTGTGGACAAGCATCCTTATTCTTGCAGATCTACAATATTAGAAGCAACAATTCCAACTTTTCATCTTAAATAGAATATAAGATGAACGAACTAGAAGTCAAAAACAGATGTGCCTCTTTCTAGTGGTTGAGGAAGACACACTTACTTGGAGTCCTGCCACATCATCTGTTGCTAGCAATGTGATCAACCCGTAATCAGAATGTGCTCCAGCACCATATATGCCCAGCTCTGGATTAGATGTTTTGCCTGTGAGTGTGCAATAATCTATAATCATGTGTCACAACTGTTTTAAAAATACTAATGCCTCAACTACATTTACAAGAGCCAGGAACAAAATTAACCTTCGTAATGTAACAGGCGCAAAATGGCAATGGGTTCATCAAGCATTCCTCGCTTGTTGAAGAAATCCACATCCAAGTCCAGTGCCAAAGCTATCAACTTGGCTACCTTTCTTCCAACTTCTCTGCAATAACATGGGCCGTGAAAAATTGTAAAGCCATCAAGGGTCTTTTCAGAACACACAGAAAGATTGATACTAATAGTAATAACAGATACACTCAAGGATGAGATGACTTACCATCCATTCCTTTAACTAAAAGCAGAATTTTATATGCAACTGTAAAGTGCATGGACTCTATGTACTCCTAGCACATTCATTACTTCAAAGCAAGGATCATTAACTGTAAATAGAATGCCTTCCAAATTGCATGAATGTGATAAATTTTCAGCACATGGTACAAAGATTTGCACTCAGAAATATAAACCCTAAAACCCTAGGAAACTGAGACTGGTAGCACCTCTCAGAACAGTAACCTTTGAACACTAAATCCGCATACATAGACAATCTGAAAATGCAAACAGAAAGTACAAATCTGAACTCTCTATCACATCTGCTTCTGTTAAATCAGAAAGAAGAAATACACTGCAATAGCTCAAAAACCCCTCTTCATCTTCCTCAACAAGGTTAGAAGAAATACTCTTCATCTTCCTCAACAAGGTCAGAAGATAACCCCTCCCTTTGGAGGGTCACTGTGAACTCGTGGAGGGTGTCTTCATAACTCTGTGTTCCACGGGCCCACCTCTTGAGGAATTCGTCAATGTAGATTGCAAGAGAAGATATACTCTTTGGATTAAGAGTATGCTTAACCTAGTCCTTTTGTCTTGTTTCCAAAGATAGAAAAAATAATCTTGTCAGCACATATTGATGTGTCACATCTATCTCTGAAACATACTTCAAGAAATTCACGACATGAGTAATAGCCAAGGACATGTCTCCAGATTTTGGACAATTCTTCCTCCAACCCGGAGAAAAGTGATTTGGGTATCCTGGAACATCTTCAATATCGAGGGAGAGAAACATTCTGTGAAGTGACCATCATGCCATAATCCCATTACTTGAAAATACGCAATATCACAAAGTTGAGAGCAGGATGACAACTCGTAATATATCAGTGGAATCGCTACATTATCTCTTTAGGATCATCAAACGAAGGTGAGGGAGCTACCCTTAGTAGAGTCTCCAGGTAAACTTTGTAAGATAAGGGCTTCAGGAGAAAGCTAACCAAAGATGTGTCTTTGAGGAGAATGACTCAATACTCCACGGCAACGGCACCAAAATGTTATCGCAGGATTTGCACTTGTGCAAAGCCCCACCACAAGTCCCCAAATCTTGCGTAACTATAGAATATCCTACCACTGTCACCTTAGTAAGAACTTCCCTCATTTTAGTGATGGAAGAGGTCCACCATAGGGCAGTGTAATGCCCCCATTTTTGGATATTACTACATTACAAAGTGTTATGCCTACCAGAGTAGCCAGATAGGGGTGACAGAGAGTTCAGGAGATATTGAGGGGTTTTATTGGGCCCGACTTGCATCGTTCATCATATTTCATCATCAGGATCCATTCCGCACAGCTTGGCTTTGGTTTCGTTGCATTCCGACGATTTCCGTAATTTTGAGTTATTATGGGTTATATTTTAATTAAATTCACTAAGAAGGTCATATTGGGCATAATACTTGGAGAAACCTTTTAGTGTAATAGCTCATCGGAATCGGGAGAAAGAGAACTACAGAATAAGATGATGAGAAGTGACTTTCAGTGGTCGGAGAAGCCATAAGGTGTAATGTTCCCAAGACAATATCCCAGGAACATCACGGTTTTGGGTGTCTCTTTTAAACTTTTACTGAGTGTGGTATTTCGTCAAACACTTTGTTGATTTACTTGTTTGTTATGTGTTTACTTGCAGGTTGACCTCTTGATTTCGGCCTTAGGGTTTATGTTCAATAATCACACATAGATCTGAAGATTCAATCAATGAAAGTACAAGATACACCAAATATGGAATCAATAGCAAGATCTGACCTTTATTAATATAATGAGTAAAAACATGATACAAGAGTAAGGCCGATCTGGAATGCTCAACAGATGGCTCCAATAAGCACAATAGAAGCTGCTACAAATTACTCCAAATAGAAGACTACAAGCCTCCAAAGGCCGAATACTCAATGAAGACTGATGCAAGAATAGATCTGAGCCATATGAAGTGCCAAACCCACAAGCTGGAAGATGCCACGCCCTGCTGGAACACTGAATGGCCTCAACAATTCGGCCTTGCTGCCAAAGATGTCCAATCACTCCGGTAAATATGCCAAACAGTAGATCGGGTAAATGCAAGGACAACCCAGGTGCTCAAATCTCAGGGACCCCTCTCAAAGTCATGGATCTAGCCTCCCTCCAAGGAATGGTGTGCCCCCCTAGATGCCTGAAACCCTAGATAATTCAGCCTGTGTCCTAGAGGCCTCCAAATGCTCCACAAAACCACTAGAATGATAGATCGGG
>CBVK0100268738.1:0-14037 GCA_900067695.1 Picea abies
ATAATCCTCTCTTATAAAATTAGTTTCAATATTTTGAAGAGATGATAGGAAAAAACATGATGCCAAGGCTTAAGAGATAGATAGATAGAACCCCTAAACCAATTTCCTCCCATGATCTAATCTACATATTTGTTAGCCCTAAAGGCAAGACTTATCCACCCTATGGAGAGTAAATGAAATGAAGGACCATACCCGGTGAGAGGATACCAATGACTCTATAACCAATCAGTCAATGCCTTAGTAGCTATCTATTGACCATTTTTTTCTTACCCATCAAGATCATGATCTATTATAATATGTTATCCTCACTTATGACCATTTTCACCCTTGTAGTTTTCCTTTTGACCACCTTATGAAATTTCTTCTAGATAATACCCACTCTTATATAATTACTCTCATGACATCACATCATCCCCCAACTAAGCATTCCAAGTCCAAATCGCAACCTATAAACCTGGACCCTTCCCAGGATCCAACTTTACAAAGTGTTGACAGGTCTAAATGGCCTGTCAAGAATATAAGGGGGAATGTCGGATGGACGGTTCCAATCGGACCTACTCTCATTTGGTGTAGTGTTTACTACGAGTATATGGGCCTTGCTGCCGCACAAAATTAAAAGAAGAAAAGGGGAAAAACAATTAATTATCCCCCAAAATTTTTAAATAATCCTAAGACTAATATAATTGAAAGAAAATTAATATACTTCTAACTAATTCTAATCTATCCCAGGAGAAAAGATAAAAAGAATGAATACAATGAAATTTAATACCATCAAAACCATAAATAGTTCATATACTCTAATGATAAATGAAAACAACAATGTTACAGATACACATACAAATATTTGTACAATACATCCATAACAACATTTGTGTACCCACAAGGAAACATGTGACAACATGAGAAGATAAAACAGAGTGCATAAATAGGTCATGCAACTGAATCCTATCTACTCAACTAGAAGACAAATGCACAAATAATAGTCTCATATACATCTACCAAAATCATATATTTCCAAAACACCTCTTTCTCTTTATTAACTCGGAATTAATAGTATTGACTTTCATCACAAAGGGGAAAAGTATTTCATTAGACCTACAAATTCTCTTTTATAAGATAAGAGAGAGACTCTTCAGTTCTAGTGACTCTTCGTTTCCATTTTCGTTATGTTTCTTATCTCATATTTTGAATTTCTCTTCTATTTTCAAAAATGGACATGTGATCATTACAAAGAGAAGTTGAAAAGACTCATGAGTGATTGTTTTCATCCTCATGAAGTTTACAAACGATATTCGTTAAAAACAATCATTGACTCTATCCATTGGCGTTATCTTTTGTTCCTCAAATGTTTCTAGGTGTTTATGGATTTATCTTGTTGATTAACATATTATGGTCTTCTTCTCTTCTATCTCAACATTCCATCGAGCTATTGTTGGTTTTATTTTGTTGTGTGTAGCTTGAGATATGACTGTTTGAAGTCTGCATAGCTTGTTCTTCAACTGAATTTGGGTTTCTTCTATGTTTTGAATTTTTAGATAATTTTTCAGCAGTATATGCCAACACTTTCTATCTCATCCTATTCTTTTGTCTTCCATCTTTCCATTGAGCCATCATGGACCTGATTTTGTTTCCCATAGCCTCGGATATGGTTGTTTGAAGTCTGCTCATCCATTTTTCCCCCAAATTCGTGGTTTGTTGTTTTCTACATTTTATGATGTCTTATGTCACCTTTGTGTATTAGATACCTCTTCCATTGCATTCCTATGTCTGATACCTTTCCAACGAGATATCATGGGCCCAATTATGACACATGTATCCCAAGTTATGCATGCTTAAAAAAATGTCACTCAACAATCATCTATAAAGCCTATGGGTGAATATTGATCATTGATCCTCAACCTGCAAAAAAGGAGTCCCACATGGATAAGAGAATTCAACAATTAGTTATTCAAATGGTTTATCCCCTAAAGATAGTTTGAATAAGAACTTGGGTGGCATGGGACCCAGATCTTGTAGTAAAATTTTAGTTGATTCTCCATTTAGCAAAAATAAAATTAAGAAAATAATTAAAATAAAACTAATTACAATCAATTTACATTTATTACAATTATCAACAAAAATTAACAAAAAAAACTACTACTAATACTATGTAAAAAAAAAGAGGATTAAAAATATCATTAAATAATCCCAAGTTCATGTTTTTTTAAAATATTATTAAAATAATATGTGGTGTCGGAGTCCAAAGGTCGGAGTTTTGAGTGGAAGAGTGTGTGTTAACTCTGATGATCTTACTCTCATGATGAGGGAGGCTAAGATGGTCTTGCTCCAATGGTTTTTAAAAAAAATATAAAATAATGGCAAGCATAAACTTGAGTCTTGATGAGCTAGGTTTGGAATTTTAATAAGATATTCATATGGTTTCTAAAGTATTTGGGAGGAAAGGTACGAGGGAAATCCTAGAAAATAGGAAATCCTAAAAAATAGGAAGGTTTGTCTAAAAATGAGGAAATGTGTCTTGGTCGTTGATTTCTCATGGGAAATGTTATAAAGTACATGTAAGGGCCAATAAGGATGGACATGGGATAGTATTTTAGATTTTGGTGGGTTAGGGTGAAATAAAAATCAAATAAAAAATTAAAATGAAAAAAGAAAATAAAAAATGAAAATTTGATTTGTTTTTTTTTTTTTTTTTTTGTTTATCTTTACATTCATTTATGAGAAAAACAATGTACATGTTAAATGGTTAGTTTATTTAACAGAAATGGTTTTCCCACATAAAAATGAATTTACCCCATGTAAATAAATGTTAATCTGAATTAGTTCCCCCCTAGTAAAAGTAAATACCTATAGTAATTCTAGGGGGGGAAACCACGAGCAATACCATGTGGTTTTTCAAAACTATGGGAAACATGAATATAATAAAAATTAAAAACAAATTAAGACAAAAATGAAATAAAATAAAAATATATACAAAAAATATGTACACAAGAAAAAATTAAATTAAATTAAATTAAATTACAAGTTTGAAAATTAAACCCAAATTACACAAGTTAAGGTTCCATGCCCCTCCTGATTCAGTCAGTTAGGGTTCCACTAGTCAGGGTTCTGCACCTAAGGGCCAAAATTAAGAATAAGGTATATAGGGTAGAACTTAAGAAATTGGGTGTCATGGAGAGGAGCGAGGTCATATGGCAATCAAGGATGTGGTGATTCAGCTACGACGAAGGGAAAGTGACGAAAGGGAAAAGACAATGATAAATGTGATGAAACAACATCACAAGTAACTACGAGTGGAAAAAAGAAATCCACTCCAACCAGGCACACATCATAGGTTAGTCCACTCAAGATGCACATCTCATAGGGATGACATACTTAGATCGTGAGGAGAGGGAGCACAACCAAGTCAAGGAAAAGTTCCTTACATCATACCACCATTAATGTGACATATAACTAACAGGAATCAGGTGACGACGCGACAAGGACTCACAATCAAGAGTATGAATGGGATTTTGTCTTGGGTTTTGGCAAGAGGTAAGACCAAAAAGGACTCGGTATAGATCAGTTTGAAAAGGTTGAGGGACAAGCTTGAAGGAAAGGTGGATCTGACAACCTTAAGGGTTTTATACCTTAAGGCAACTGCAAGCCAATGTAATATGTTTCTCGATAAGGAGAAGCCTGGCAAGAATCAATGTCAAGGTTGTGGACAAGGATCAAGAGATTCCACCACAGACCTCTCTAGGCTAGAGTGGTCATGCAAACGAAGTGTCCCTGCAAACTTGCTTCTGCAAAACAAAAGAATGAGATCAGTCATGCAATCAAAAGAAGACTTTCCAATATCATAAACAATATATTCACTACCTTTAAGCCAATTTATAAGAGAGTTTTAGGATTATTCAGAGATAACATGGTGGTTGTAGATGACTGTCCTAATACTACACGTGCCAATTCAAAATAGAAGATTAAGATCCACATGTGATAGTATAAAAGTTGAATAAATTAAGCATAGCATGTTAGCAAGAGGATGCATAATTTGAATTAGACAATCAAAAAATAATCAACCACAAATGCATTCAAGACATGCAATAGAAAAACAAACCTTGCAGCCACATATGATCATCAAGCACTTTGGAATCAACAAAAGGTCCAAAGATAGTGTGTCAATTTCATCATACAAATGTCCAAGAAAACATAGAAGTTCAATAAGCATCATGAAGACATTTGAAATCATAAGATTGAAAAGAATAATCAACACCCATCAAAGACAATCATCCATCAAGATTAAACCCCCAACTCCCTCAAGGTAGGAAAAGAAATAACATTAGGCTCCAACAGTATGAGATTAGGCAATAGGATTGAAAATTTTAGTAGGGGGGTGATCCAGGAGGATCTGGGAATGGTCACAGAGGTCCAAGAGGATCCAAAATGCTCATAAGAATCTAGAAAAGGTCAGAAAAGCTCAAAATTCAACCGCATCAAATGTTCAAAAAAAGGACATCATTGTGAAGAGTTCATTGTCATCTTTCTAATGGCACAAATGGAAATTAAAACGGAGTCAGTATGAAAAAGTTGTGGTTGGTAAAAGTTTAGGTCAACTAGGGAAAAATTCAACCCTAAAGAGACACATGACAGGCTCAGAGAGAGACACGTGGCATGCTCACAAGTTGACAAGTGGTGGCTACAAGGTGACACGTGGAAGAGCAGGTGACGTGGTAGATTCATCACCAGCTGGGTTGGCATCCATGTGGTCCAGTTATTTAATGGCACGTGGAACAAGTTACCCAATGAGAGGTCGCCACATGGTGACCCTTCATTGGCCAATAATGGTTAATGTGATGTAAAATTTATGAAGTCTAGGGGAATTGACCCCATGACCTCCCTAGCCTATATGCCTTCACATACCTACCACAACCAACATGCCACACATTAGGACTTAACCTATGAGTGGAAATTTCTTTATTTAAATTAATATATTGTTTTATATGGGGTAGAAAAGGGGTTGAGGACTAGCCCCTAGCCTGTGGTCCATACATCTTACCACATGACCAACAACTTAACATCCGAAGGAGCCAACGAGAATATTGTGCAGGAGGTTTTTTTAAATTAAATATATTATGTATTATATATTATATATATTATGTATAATATTTTATATATATTATTATATATTATGTATTATATATATATATAACCACCATAAACATATGCCACCGTATAGTTTTATTCCACATGGAGATTTGGTATTCACATAAGTATATATTAAATATAGTATATAGTTAACAACTATATACTATATAAAAAGTATATATAACCAAAACTTTAACAAAATGACCATATATATGCCATGCATGGGAATTGAACCCGGAACCTCCGCTAGAATAGCGGGAGGTTTTAACCAATCCTCCAACCAACTGTATTTAGTGGAGATTCCTATGAACTTAGTAATTAAGTTGCCTAAAATGTGGATGGGATTTGGAGGCCATGGTCTATTTAATGGGCACCGATCCCAACATTGTACACACATTTCTCTTTTTTTTATTACTTTGGAATAGAGCCTGGGGAAACCCATCAGGCACTTCTCCTCATTTTGAGGATGGTACTCGAGATAAACCAGATGTTGTAGAAAGCCGAGGATTTTTCGATACCTTGCTCATTTAAGAGCTCAACATGGGACACACATTTCTATGCAAATTTATTCTCATAAAGCGTGCCAAGAGTATGAAGGGTACGCAGATACACCGTAAAGTGTGCCAAATGGTACCTAGAAGGAATTTCAAGTATTTTATATCAATTTTGCACACTTTTTCGTCAAAACTTCAATGGTGCACTTCATTTTTGCATTTGAGTAGCGGATTTTCAGAGCATCTTTAAAATTGTGTTTTTGTAAGCCTATATTTTAATGTAATTTGGAATTTTGAGATGATGAAGAACATGTTAGCACATGAAATGTTCAGTAGTCGAAAATTTTCAATTTTTTAAAATTTTGATTAGTTTAGTCTTAGAAGGATACCATTAGTCCTTGTTAGTCATGTGATCAATCATCCTTGTATGAGTCATTAGTTTTAAGTTATAAGTTTGAGTCATAGGGTCATAATCACAAGTTTTTGAGTCATGTCCATGTCAAATAAATCATGTTTTAATTGTCTCTTGAGTCAAGAAAACTAATTAGAGTATAGTTACAAAGTCTTGATGTCATGATGGTGGTTGTCATCATTTGTAAAGAGGGAAGGTATTGGTCATATCTGCATATTTGGGAGGTCACTATCAAGTGTTATGTCCAAATCAAGTGTGCAAAAGGTCTTCAAGATTTACCCAACCATTTAAGTGTCTTATCAATTGTCAAATCACATGCGTTGCAAACTCTCTTTAAAATTTGCAGCGATTCAAAAAATAGATTATGCACCAAATATTTCATGATTATGATTTTTCAAAAGTGTATGATGATGAATTCTAGTTTTCAACTCCATCACCTCATCAGTCAACTTCAAAGGGTTAGTTTCAAAAGGATAATTTATCATTTTTTACCTTCATTTCCATTTGCAAAGAGTGTGTTTTAGACTGGTTCAATTCGTTGTGAACTATAAGTGCACTGCAAATTGCTTGTCGTTGCAGACTCTTGGTGTTGTGAAATCTTTGTAGTGGTTGATGGTGGATTAAAAGCTTAAATGACTCTTGGTGTTGTGAACTCTCTGTAGCAGTTTGACTTTCTGCAGCAAGGGGGAAACATCATATGCCATCTCATTTGTTGTGAACTACATTTGTTGCAAACTGCAAATACCATGTTTACACAGTGATATGAAACCAAGGCATATCTCACTTTTTCTCAGGATATAGGTACCATTATTCCACTCAAAAATCCTAGCTCATGCCTTATCTCTAAAATTGCAATTATGTTTGATGAAAACCCTAGTCAAAAATTACTTTTGAAAACTGAGTTAGCATTGGGAACTCTTTGTTTCGCACAATTGTTTTGAACTCTTACTATTTTATATTTCATTCAGCCTCAAGTTGTCATCATTTCATCCAAGCTTCTAGCTCTAGTTTCATCTCAATCTCTTCAATATTGTTCTAGCATAATTCTTATTTGTAGCAAAGCCTAATCATTCCAAACCAATAACAACAAACCTTGATTTCACAAGGTTACATAACGCAGTGTGTTGGTAGCTGAATAGTTTATGGATGGTCAAAAGCTTCTCCAATTTTTCTTCAGTTTTGATTACACACAACAAAAAGAGATCAAATAATTGAAGACATTCTTGTACAGAACTTTTGCAAGAAATTGATGTTGTGAAAGCGTATTTTCCCCATAAATTTTAAACCATGCACATGTTTTCCATGAAATTTTTACAAGAGATGCATGGATATAATGTGAATAAACTCACTTGATTTCAGATGAAAATAATTCACAGTTTTCCAGAAACGAGCCAACATAATCTATATCCAATTTTGAATTTTCTCGAGATTCGTGAGCTGGGTTTTGCCCAATTTTCTCTAGTAGAAGCATCATGATGATATGGACTTGCTGACCCAAAACCATCCTAACCCAGTTTGGAGTTTGAGAGAAAAATTAAAAGCATCAGCAATAGAAAGTTCACAGCGCATGCGCTGCAAACTTGACAGTTACAGGAAATCTAACTTGCTAGAGGGATGCCACTTGTCAAAAGAGGCTTGAGTAACTTCTCAAAGATCAATTAGACATAAAGGGACACTTGTTCCTGAGATTTAGCTTCATTAAATCTCCATGCAATGAGTTGGTTGCCTTTTTATTTATTACTTCCAACAACTTCGTAAAATCTAGCAGTTTGTTGGATTTATGTATGTCTATCTATCGCCACATATCTCCAAGGCACATAATCCAATGCATGCAGCATGTCACGACCTCATAGAGATATTTTTGATGTATTGGGATATTGGATGATTGAGGTAACTCTTGGAGAGGAGGGGAGAGTGGATTTTTGGAGACTCATACTATTGTTTCAGACTATAAAAGCTTTCCAGATGATGTATGTACAGATTTAAGATTCTTGAATGGTTAATGATCATCTTTTCTTCTATTGTTACATGTTATTCTTCGATCTTTGTTTTGATATTGTCTAATGATGAAGGATTCATCTTAGTACTTGTTCATAAATTACAATGACTAATTTACTATCTTTTATTGATGCAAGTGTTGTCAAAAAATATAATCTTGTTAACCTGGAGGTTCCCTGTTAGTGAGATTTTCTCTATATGTGTACCAAGGTGCATGAAGTAGTTTGGTTCATATATTCACATATTCTTCCTCATTCATCCATCTTTTCACTGATATTTTGTAAACTGTTCAAAGATTGTTTGGTGACAACCACCCCCTTCTCTCCTATCAAAGAGGGGCCACCGCGACCTCCCGGTCTAGGATCATTCAAGTCATCGAACTGAATGATTCATCGGGTTCCTGATGGAACCGATTTAACTTGACATGGTCCCTTTTCTCTTCCTCAGCATCCACTATGGGACACCTGCAGACCCTCTCCTTGTGCTTTTAACTCTTACGCCAACAGTCACTAGATCTCAATGCTAGACTCTCTCCCTGATATGACCATGAACTAAGACCGTGGGTCAACTCCCTTAGTGACCCCGTGCTTCGGGACTCTTGCGAACTTTCTCCTCCTCCTTTCCCGATTTCTCGAATCGGTGAATTCTTCGAGACCAAATCTACGGTCCATGTCCCTTCCATGATCAACGACTATGATCACTTCATGAGCTCGAACCTCACAAGTCTTCTCTCCTCTTGACCCTTCTTTTCCCGACTTGTGAATCAGTGAAATGTCGATCCCGATCCACGTGTCCTCCTCGATGGACGACCAAGATTTCTCTAGCTCTTAGCTCCTTGGGACTTCCTCTCAGCTCTTCTCTGAAGGGTTCTTCCTCTAAAATGCACAGATCCCTTCCACATTCCCTTCCAGATCCAACAATCTGGATTCAAATCGCTCTCCGTGACCTTGTGAAGATCCTTGTTTTCTCTCGGCAAACCTTCTAAAGTTCCTGTTCTCAAACTTCTCGATCTTCTGCCACTTGTCTTCTCCTCGACGATGGATGACTTATCCGTCTTTGGGACTTCTAAAAGTCCTTGACTCCCTTGCAGACTTAGCACAAATTCACCTTTCGAGACTTATACTGTTCTCGAAACTCCTTTTTGCACTCCTTACAGAAATATGTGCAACTCTCCTGTGACTTTGCTTCGCTTGGAAACCTCCAAGGTTCCAAGTTCCTTTTCTAGTTTCTCTTGCCCTCCTGGCAGCTTCTCTCCCTTACTCCTGAGCTTGTAATATGGACTTAAAACTCCTTAGGTGCACTCCTTGTGCTTGTCTCATCTCTTCGATGTCTTCTCCCTTAGCCTTTTGGAAAGGTTTAAGGCATCTCCTTTCCTTTGTCGAAGAACTTCTTGCAAATCCTTCCTTCACCAGAATGTTCATCAATTATGGGTTTTCCAACACCTTCAACCGTGTTGTTCCTGTGCATGCTCACACTAGCTCGATGCTCTCCTAGCATAGTGTTTCAGAGTATTCAGTACTCTGAACTATGCTTCTTCCCACATAGTCTTTCTTTCCAAGGAACTTAATCGCCTTGAAATTTCTCCCTAAGTCTGTAAATTAATCTGGCATGCCCTCCTGGCAGCTTATCTTCTGACTCCACTAAGTTTAGATATGCACTCCTTGTAAATGTGTTGAACCTACACATAATAGATCTAGCTATAAAATACTACACACATTTGAAGAGAGAAATTGAGAAGGAAGAAGCAAGATAGAAAGAATGGAAGAATTCTCATTAACTGTATTCCACACTCAAAGAGTGAATAATTTACAATATATATAGGATAAATGAGTACCTAATGAGCCATAGTGGTGGTCTAGATTGATCTGGACCCACACCAATAGTTACAAGAGTAAACTTCCACCTAGTTTAGTCTCTCAAGCAGTTACGGGAGTGAACTGAAAGATACACTGAACTAAACGAGGAAAGAGGGAAAACCTCATGGGAACAAAACCCCCTCTCAAATTAAAATGCATAAAATAAAAAATTATAAGGAACAAAAGGCAGTTGCTAAGCAACCATGTCCTTCACTACAAGAAGACCTCGCAACTGTGCAAGTTTGTGCTCTTTGAAGATTTTGTTGAAGATGTAGATGTCTGCATGGATCTAATGAAGTATATGCATCATTGATATTTCCACACATATCCACTTTATCTTCTTGTAATGAATAATATCCAAATAAATTTTGAATGAAATTTTGAAAACCATGCGACCATTTCCAAAAAAATGCTGAAATTTTGTTCATTTTGAAACAATCATAACTTCACTTTCCAAACTTCGTTTAGGATGATTTTTTTTTGAAATTGGATATTTTCCCGAGAGAAATTCAAATATCCAATTTGTTTTTGCAAATTTTTATCATAAAATATCAGAACGACGTCTGATGTGCGCGGCTCCCTTTTTGACTCATGAGATGCATGCATGGTGCATGCAAAAGTGTTTGCATGTGACTCCTAAGATGCATGCCATATATCTTCCACATGAATTTCAGAAAAAAAATCTGAAATGGAGTAGACATCATCTTCAATTAATGGAATACAAATTTCTGCAAATACTTTTGTAGAAGACTCTTCATAATAAGAGGCTTGATCTTCTGATGGCTTCTCTTCTGACTCTATCTGTTCGACCTCCTGCATGAAATCTTAACAATATTCTTTATTCCCAAATAGAACCTCCAATCTGATCCATAATTCATTTGGAGTTAATCCTTGTGATTCTTCATATACTTGGTGGAAAAGTTCAGGAGAAACAGACATGCCGATACTTCCTATGGCCATATCTTATCTATTGAGAAAATCGTTTTTCTCATCGACAGAATCAGTCTCTACTTGCATTTCCATGGTTATTTGGCATAAGCCTTTGCATCTTAGTAGAAGAAAATTTTTTGGCTTCCATTCGAAATAGTTGTGAGGCGTGAGAAGTATTTCCAGTGAATAATCCATCTTTTTGCTGTCTTCAATCTATTGTACCTGCAAAAAATGATTTGGTGTGAAAGCACAATTTGGCTCTTCCATCTTGTCTTCAATTAATGCCTGGACCACGCCCTGGATTCTCGAGGAAAAACGAGAGGATGACGCTTCTCCTTCCTTGAATGCGCACCATGCATGTAAATGAGCTAGCACGTGTTGAGGTGGAGTGATGCTCCTGCATCATACTCCACAAGGGAAAAAATCATGAGCTCCTTCTCATGAGATTTCCAACATGTCTGAAGTCCTCATGGATCCCAAACCTTCTCGTGGAGTTGTCTCTCGGATCCTCTACTCCGTTGCTTCTTCTCATGCATCATCCTCACTGCTCATGTAAGCTTCCTTTCATCCAGATTCCTCTTGCTGACCTTTTCTTCTTCCGACTCCAACATCAGCTTCCTTATCTCCTCGATCACCTCGCTAGCTGCTCCATCGGTTGGTTATTCTGGTGCAGACTAGCTCATTTCACTCCCTCCTTGTCGATGGGAAAATCACACTAACTTCCCAAGACATCTTCTTCCCTTGTGGCCTTAGTATGCCACTCTACTGCAGTGTTCACTCCTGCAGGCTCCTCATCACTGAATTGTTGTTCAGCTACCACTTCTCCTAATAGATTCTCTCCTGCCAGTCCTTCGACTGCTCCCATTCCAGCTTCCTCCAGCTGTGGCTCATGCTGGAGTATCTCCTCTGGCATGGCTATTTCTCGACAACCACCTTCTAGTTTTGGATTTCCCAACCAATCCTATAGTCCCTTTAACTCCAATTCCCACTGAGTGAATAACTCAACTAGGCATTATCCTTCTGTTGGGACAGACATCAGTATATGTTCTGTTTCTTCCATGACAGTCTTTGTTGATTGCCTTTTTGTCGCATTTGCAACATCTATTCTAGCCTCTCCTCAGCCGCTTGGTAGTAATATTGCAACTCCTCCAATGATTAGAATGCTCCTTTGATCCTCCTCCTCTATGAAGAAAGTTTGTAACTTATCATCATCTTCATTCACGTGGCTCACAGTTCTATGCGAATCTCCATCTGAGTGAGGTCTCTCTCCTGCCTCCTCTTCATATGTCAATGAACTCTCAACTGAGCTCATCTCTTCTCCCTTTCCCACCTAGCAATCTGGTATGTCTCTTCTTCCCACTTAGAAGTTTATGAGATCCACCAATCCCTTATCATTGCCCACCTAACAACCTATGAGAATCTTGCCAGATCTCTTTCCCTTATGACTAAGGCTTTCAGCATGCCTCAACCATCTATTTAACACATGTCATCACCTTCTAGTTAAAAACTCTTGAACAA
The DNA here is from genome assembly GCA_900067695.1 of Picea abies. Lineage (NCBI taxonomy): Eukaryota > Viridiplantae > Streptophyta > Pinopsida > Pinales > Pinaceae > Picea > Picea abies. The sequence continues at coordinate 12,333 of CBVK0100268738.1, forward strand.
GCCATTTAGTTGTTCTCTTCAAAGGCCATTCGTACCTCTAGTGTACCTTTCACTCATGTTGCATCTTGAATGCAAGCTTCTCCATCTGTGCTCAAATTTCACTAAGCTCCTTGTCCATCTCTGCCTTGCTCCTTTGCGAATGGACTACTCCTTAGCCCTGCTCATGACCTTCAATGGCCATCTTGCTTTGCTTACAGCCCACCTGACTTCTTACCATCTGATGCACACCTTGCAACAGCTCCAATAGAGCATCTCACCCTGTCTCCCTCGCTTACAGAAATCAATTATGCACCAGCTCTTGTGTCTCTTTCTCTTTGCCTGAGAGAAATCAAGCTCTAATACCACTCCTGGTGACAACCACCCCCTTATATCCTGTCAAAGAGGGGTCACCATGACCTCCCAGTCTAGGATCGTTCAAGTCATTGAACTGAATGGTTCGTCAAGTTCCTGATGGAACTGATTTAACTTGATGCAGGCCCTTTTCTCTTCCTCGCCATCTACTATGGGACACCTGCGGACCCTCTCCTTACGATTTTAACTCTTACGCTAATAGTCACTATCTCTCATTTCTAGGCTCTCTCCTTGATATGACCATGGACTAATACCATGGGTCAACTCCCTTAGCGACCCCGTGGACTTTCACAAACTTTCTCCTCCTCCTTTCCCAATTTCCTGAATCGATGAATTATTCGGGACCAGATCTACGGTCCACGCCCCTTCCATGATCAATGGCTATGATCACTTCGCGAGCTCAGCCTAGCGAGTATTCTCTCCTCTTGAGCCTTCTTTTCTCATCTTGTGAATCAAAAAAATGTCGATCCTTCTCCACGTGTCCTCCTCGATGGACGACCAAGATTTCTTCGGCTCTTGGCTCCTCTGGACTTCCTCTCGGCTCTTCTCCGAAGGGTTCTTCTTCCAAAATGAATGTATCCCTACCATGTTCCCTTCCAGATCCAATGGTCTGGATTCAAATATCTCTTCGCAACCTCGCGAAGATCCTTGTTTGCTCTCAACAAACCTTCTGAAGTTCCTATTCCCAAACTTCTCGATCTTCTGCCATTTGTCTTCTCCTCAATGATGGATGACTTCTTCATCTTCAAGACTTTGGAAAATCCTCGAATCCCTTGCTCACTTAGCACAAATCACCTTTCGAGACTTAGATTGTTCTCAAAACTCCTTTCTGCACTCCTTGTAGAAATCTGTGCAACTCTCCTGTGAATTTGCTCGGCTTGAAAACCTCCAAGGTTCCAAGTTCCTTTGTGAGTTTCTCTTTCCCTCCTAGAAGCTTCTCTCCCTTACTCCTGAGCTTGTAATATGGACTTACAAATCCTTAGGAACACGTCTTACGCTTGGCTCAGCTCTTCGATGGATTCTCCCTTAGCCTTCTGGAAAGGTTTAAGGCATCTCCTTTCCTTTGTCGAAGCACTTCTTGCAAATCCTTCCTTCACCAGAATGTTCAACAATTCTGGGTTCTCCAACACATTTAACCGTGTTTTTCCTGTGCATTCTCACACTAGCTTGATGCCCTCCTGGAAGAGTGTTTCAGAGTATTCAGTAACTCTGAACTATTGTTAAGCCCTAATATTGGATCATCACCCCTTAATTGGGGCATATTAGATTAGTAATGTTATTTATTACCCCTTAATTGGGGCATATTAGATTAGTAATGTTATTTTATTTATGTCAGCTTTAGGCCATTAGTTGT
>CBVK0100268765.1:0-22303 GCA_900067695.1 Picea abies
ATAATCAATAACTATTTATTATTATCATTTACTTATTATATATTATATTTAATCATCAATAATTATATTATTAATTATTATTCTAAGAGAATGTCTTCCCGATGTTGTCCAAACATCAACAGAATGTTGGGATACTTCCTGGGAATGTAATGGGAGGTCGAAGGGCCCATAGTAGAGTAATAATTGTAGAGGCCATTCAATGTAAGGTGGAATAGGTCCATTGTGCTTGTTATTATTAAATAAATCCCACCATGGTAATTAGTAAGTAATAAAGGTAATGGGCCACGTTAAATAAGGTCCACTAGGTAGTTAAGAGTTTGTTATGATTAGGGTTCTCTTGTTAGCCAGAAAGCTATAGGAATTGATCTAAGTGTTACATACCTATCTCTTTTTTTTTTTGAAAACCTAAAAAAATGAGAAAACAACACTTCTTTTGGCCCAAGAAAGAGATTTGATGCCACTTATAATGTACCTTAGATCTAAATATAAAATAACACACAAGATACAAAAGGATAATACATAAAATATTCTTTACTTGATTATATAAAAGTACCCTTAAGCTAGGGAAACAGTTTACAATTGATCATTTTATGGAAGGAATCCACTCATGTCCACCTGCCTATTTGAGGGGGAAACCTTATAATGGGCTAAGCTCCAAATAGAATACTCTTCCACACACAATTCATAAGGAGGAATCCATCCTTATTTATAGCTATCAAGAGAACCCCTAATCATAACAACATCCTAACTACCTAGTGTACCTTCTTTAATGATACCCCATTACATTTATTCAATATTAAATACCATAGTGAGTCTTATTTAATAATAACAAGCACAATGAAAATATTACACCTTACATTCAACGGCTTCCACTATTATTACTTTACTATGGTCCCTTCATACCCCCATTACACCCTTCAGTCATGGAGGGATGAAGGACCCATAGTAGAGTAATAATAGTGGAGGCCATCCAATATAAGATGGACTAGGTCCAATATGCTTGTTATTATTACAAAAGGTCCACTATGGTAGTTAATATCAAGAATAAATGTAATGGGGCCTCAATAAATAAGGTCCACTAAGTAGTTAGGAGGTTGTTGTAATTAGGATTCTCTTGTTAGCTATAAATAAGGATGGATTGCTCCTTTTGAATTATGTGTGGAAGAGGATTGTATTTGGATATTATCTCATTAGGAGGTTGCCCCCTTAAAGAGGAAAGTGAACAAGAGTGGATTCCTTCCATAAACTGACCAATTGTAAGGTGTTTCCCTACCTTCAAGGTTTTGATATTAATAAATTCTAGAGAATTTATATCTTATTCTTGGATATCTATCATGTGATAGATTTTTTAGATTTAAGGTGCATAAAAAGTGGTATCAGATCCTTTTGTTAGGCCAAAAGAAGAATATGTTTTCCTTTTTGTAGGTTTTCAAGGAAAGAAAAAGAAGAGGGCCATGACACTTAGATCAATTCATGTATATTTTTATGTATAATTTGAAGAAACTAACTTTCCTCTTTAAAAACCAAACAATTTCAAAAGGAAAAAAAAAATCGTCTAAATCGGAGTTTTGGAAGTGGAGTTATTCTTGGTTTAAAATTAATTATTTTAAGGTTTTTCCATGACAACCACATGGACTAGAAAGCATAAATATTTCAACAGTATGCTCAGATTGTTGCCAAACCAAAACCATTGGAAAGATTATTAGGGGGCTTTTATTTGACATATTATATGTTATGCTTCCAATCAATATCAAGTGCACTACAACCCTTGAAAATCTATGCTCTTAAACCCTAACAGATATTTAAAGAATAACACATGGATAGTTGTCATTTCTAGGATGACAACTAATTTCATCTTCTATTTGATGACTCTACTCCACCTTATATAGAGAATGTTGTGCAGGGAATTTAATATCTTGTTAGAACTACTAGCTTTCAGCTAGCATATTCTCTAGGAGTAGTGTGTGATGTGGATGATTTTTTAAATATCATTGGATCTACATATTAGATCTACATGACTAGGGTAGGCATTTGGAGCACCATTTTCAATCAATTATTTATTTCATTTACCCTCAAAGGGGAGTTCGCATGAGCACTTAGACATGGGATCTGGGATTAAAGTGGATCTTATTGGACTACTTCAACATGGTGTCTAGAAGTAGTACATGGAAGTCAATTGCCACCACCGAAGAATTGATGTTTTTATTGGCTTAATTCCTATCCTTCTTACAAAACACTCTTCCCCATACCTCCTTTTGTCCTTCTAAAAAACAATTTTTTGTAGGATGTACATACCCTAGTAGTTATGCAACATGCATATGCGTGGGTTTCTCAAGGGACAATCATGTACATGCTAATAAATGTTGAAAAAAATATAATTATGCCTAATTAAATGTTGAGTTACATGTTTGGTTAGTTTCCTAAATCCTTTTACCTATACTCAATTGTCTCTAACCAACTAGAGACCACATAAAAGGATCATTTTCCTCAAGGAGAAAGGTAATGATACTTTTCACATTAGAGAAAACACCTATTTGGATATATCCACTGAGTCTGTAAGCCAATACATATCCATGTTGTTGATAGTTTCTTGACCTAGAAGCCCTTGTTTCCAGCCTCTTTCTGATTGCCAACCTAGCTAACCAAGAGTCTCTCATATATTATCTTTGGGTCTGTGGTGAATTCAAAGTCAAAACCGATCCTTATAGCAGGAGTTGGGGTGGCGGGACTAGGAGTCTCTTTTAATAGGGCAGTGTCACACTATACAGGTATATTTTTTAACTACCTAATTGTTGTTTATCGATGAGAAACTCATTCCTTAAAAGTTTATTGTATTCATATTGATTAAAATTGCAATTATTTCATATATTCTTCATAGAATACTAATTTCTCTGATATTTCCATCATTTTACATAAGACTAATGGGTATTTATTAGTACAACTACCTCTCTGTATAGGTCTGTTTATTTGAGGTTGTTTCAGGTTGCATAGGAACCATTGGAAAAAAGAGAAGAGACTATGAAAATTGGGAACAACATCAATCATTGGACTCCTTGTCAGTTAATCTTTCTCTTTCTCCCAATAGTTAGTTATTTCTTTGGAATTCGGTTATAATATATTTTATTAGCATTCTTTATGGAATTTTATTCTTGTATGGTCATTGGTACGCTGCAGTAATCCCACTACTAAAGGGGGGATTTCCATGAAATCAATCTTCTATTTGATGACTCTACTCCATCTTATATAGTGAACATCATGGAGGGAAGTCAAGAACTTTCTACAACTACTAGTTTTCAGTGAGCATACTCGCTAGGAGTAGTGTGTGATGTGGATTATTTTTTGGATATTAGTGGATCTACATATTTATATCTACATGACTAGGGTAGGCATTTGGAGCACCATTTTCAGTGAACTATTGATTTCATTTACCTTCAAAGTGAAGTTCATATGAGCAATTGGACATGGGATCTAGGATTAAAGTGGAGCTTATTGGACTACTTCAACATGGTGGATAGCACTAGTACATGGGACCTTGGTCTCTATATTACTCCATCTTTATGGTCAACACTCACCCATGGGACCATGGTTCATGGTTGTACCTCCTCACAACAAGCGTTGAGGGAAATACTATTCTAAGGGGGGTGGGTTGTTGGGATCCTACCTAGCCATGTAATGAGAGGTCAAAGGGACCATAGCAGAGTAATAATTATGGAGGCCATTCAATGTAAGGTGGAATAGGTCCATTGTGCTTGTAATTATAAAATAAATCTCACTACTGTAGTTAGTAAATAATAAAGGTAATGGGGCCTCGTTAAAAAAGGTCCACTAGGTAGTTAGGAGGTTGTTATGATTAGGGTTCTCTTGTTAGCCAGAAAGCTATAGGAATTGATCTAAGTGTCACAACCCTATCTTTTTTTTCTTTGGAAACGTAAAAAAGGAAGAAACAAATTACTATTTTGGCCCAAGAAAGAGATTTGAGACCACTTATAATGTACCTTATATCTAAATATAAAATCACACACAAGATACAAAAGGATAGTATATAAAATATTCTTTAATTGATTATATAAAATTACCCTTAAGCTAGAGAAACACTTTACAATTGATCCTTTTATGGAAGGAATCCACTCATGTCCACTTGCCCCTTTGAGGGGGCAACCTTCTAATGAGCTAAGCTCCAAATAGAACACTCTTCCACACACAATTCATAAGGAGAAATCCATCCTTATTTATAGATATCAAGAGAACCATAATCATAACAACATCCTAACTACCTAGTGTACCTTATTTAATGATGCCATGTTACATTTATTCAATATTAAATACCATAGTGAGTCTTATTTAGTAATAACAAGCATAGTGAAAATATTCTACTTTACATTCAATGGCTTCCACTATTATTACTTTACTATGGTCCTTTCATACCCCCATTACACCCTTTAGTCATGGGAGGATGAAGGACCCATAGTAGAGTAATAATAGTGAAGGCCATCCAATATAATGTGGAGTAGGTCCACTATGCTTGTTATTATTACAAAAGGCCCACTATGGTATTTAATATCAAGAATAAATGTAATGGGGCCTCAATAAATAAGCTCCACTGGCTAGTTAGGAGGTTGTTGTGATTAGCATTCTCTTGTTAGCTATAAATAAGGATGGATTCCTCCTTATGAATTATGTGTGGAAGAGTATTGTATTTGGATATTATCTCATTAGGAGGTTTCCCACTTGAAGAGGAAAGTGAACATGAGTGGATTCCTTCCATAAACGGATCAATTGTAAGGTGTTTCCCTACCTTCATGGTTTTGATATTAATAAATTCTATAGAATTTATATCTTATTCTTGGATATCTATCATGTGATAGATTTTTTAGATTTCAGGTGCATAAAAAGTGGTATCAGATCCTTTTGTTAGGCTAAAAGAAGAATATATTTTCCTTTCTGTATGTTTTCAAAGAAAAAAAAAAAGAAGAGGGCCACAACACTTAGATCAATTCATGTATATTTTTTGTAGAATTTGAAGAGTTCGACTATAGATAATAGTTCCTCTTTAAAAACCAAACAATTTCAAAAGGAAAAAAAATTGTTTGAGTCAGAGTTCAGAAAGTGAAGTTATTGTTGTTTTAAAATCGGTTATTTTAAGGTTTTTCCATGAAAAGCACATGGACTGGAAAGCATAAATATTTTAACGGTGTGCTCAGATTGCTACCAAACCAAAGCCATTGGAAAGAGTATTAGGGGGCATTGATTTGACATATTATATGTTATGCTTCAAATCAATATCAAGTGCACTAAAACCCTTGCAAATTTTTTATCTCAAACCCTAATGGATGTTTAAAGAATGGCACATGGATAATTGTCATTTCTGGGATGACAACTACTTTCATCTTCTATTTGATGACTCTACTCCAGCTTATATAGAGAATTTCATGGAGGGAAGTCAATATCTTGTTAGAACTACTAGTTTTCAGAGGGAATATTCTCTAGGAGTAGTGTGTGATGCAGATTATTTTTCAGAAATCAGTGGATCTACATATTTAGATATACATGACTAGGGTAGGCATTTGGAGCACCATTTTCAATCAACTATTGATTTCATTCACCTTCAAAGTGAATTTCACATGAGCACTTGGACATGGGATCCAGGATCAAGGGGGGATCTTATTGGACTACTTCAACATGGTGGCTAGCACTAGTACATGGAAGTCAATTGCCACCACTAAAGAATTGATGCTCTTATTGGCCTAATCCTTATCCTTCTTACAAAAAACTCTTCCCCATACCTCCTTGATTCCTTCTCAAAAATATTTTTTTGGAGGTTGTATGTGCCCTAGTAGTTATGGAACATGTGTATGTGCGGGTTTCTCAAGGGGAAGTCACGTACATGCTAATAAATATTGAAAAAAATATAATTGTGTCGAATTAAATGTTGAGTTATATGTTTTGTTAGTTTCCTAACTCCTTTTACCCATACTCGACCATCTCTAACCAACTAGAGATCGCATAAGAGCATTTTCCTCAAGGAGAAAGGTAATGATACTTTGTATATTAGAGAAAACACCTATTAGGATATACCCATCGAGTCAATAATCCCATACATATTCTTGTTTCTGCTAGTTTCTTGACCTGAAAGCCCTTGTTCCCAACCTCTTTCTGATCACCAACCTATCTGACCAAGAGTCGCCCTTATATTCTCTTTGGGTCTGTGGTGAATTCAGAGTCAAAACCGATCCTTATAGCAAGATCTAAGGTCGAGGGACCCAGAGTCTCTTTCAATAGGGAAATGCCACACTAGACATGTATAATTTGTAACTACCTAATTGTTGTTTATCAATAAGAAACTCATTCCTTCGAAGAGTATTGTATTGGTATTGATTAAACTTGCAATTCTTTCATATATTCTTCATAGAATACTAATTTCTCTTATATTTCTGTCATTTTTCATAATACTAATGGGTAGTTATTAGTATAACTACCTCTCTGTATATGTCTTATTATTTGAGATTCTTGCATGTTGCAGAAGAACCATTGGAAAAGAGTGAATAGACTATGAAAATCAAGAACAACATCAATCGTTGGACTCCTTGTGAGTTAATATTTCTTTTTCTCCCCATAGTTAGTTATTTATTTGGAATTCGGTTATAATATATTTTATTATTATTATTTATGGAATTTTATTCTTGTATGGTCATTGGTACACTGCAGTAAGCCCACTACCGTAGGGGGGTTTTCCCCGAAAGAAATATTCTATTTGATGACTCTACTCCACCTTATATACAGAACATCATGGAAGGGAAGTCAAGAGATTGTTACAACTACTAGTTTTCAACGAGCATATTCTCTAGTAGTGGTGTGTGATGTGGATGATTTTTCAGATATTAGTGCATCTACGTATTTATATCTAAATGACTAGGGTAGGAATTTGGAGCACCATTTTAATTCAACTATTGGTTTCATTCACCTTCAAAGGGGAGTTAACATGATCACTTGGACATGGGATCTAGGCTTAAAGTGGAGCTTATTGGACTACTTCAACATAGTGGTTGGCACTAGTACATGGGACCTTGGTCTCTAGCTTATTTCATCCTTATGGTCAACACTCATCCATGGTACCATCGTTCACGGTTGTACCTCCTCACAACAAGAGTTTAGGGAAACGCTCTTCTAAGAGGGGTGTAATGTTGGTATCCTACCTAAGAATGTAATGGGAGGTCGAAGGGCCCATAGTAGAGTAACAATTGTGGAGGCCATTCAATGTAAGGTGGACTAGGTCCATTGTGTTTGTTATTATTAATTAAATCCCACTATGGTAGTTACTAAGTAATAAATATAATCGGGCCTCATTAAAGAAGGTCCACTAGGTAGTTAGGAGGTTGTTATGATTAAGATTTTATTGTTAGCTAGAAATATATAGGAATTGATCTAAGCGTCACAACCTTATCTTTTTTTTTCTTTGAAAACCTAAAAAAAGGAGAAAATAATTCTTCTTTTGGCCCAAGAAAGAGATTTGACACCACTTATAATGTACCTTAGATCTAAATATAAAATCACACACAAGATACAAAAGGATAATATATAAAATCTTATTTACTTGATTATATAAAAGTACCCTTAAGCTAGGGAAACAATTCACAATTGATCCTTTTATGGTAGGAATCCACTCATGTCTGCTTTCCTCATTGAGGGGGAAACTTTATAATGAGCTAAGCTCCAAATAGAATACTCTTCCACACACAATTCATAAGGAGGAATCCATCCTTCATTATAGCTATCAAGATAACCCTAATCATAACAACATCCTAACTACATGGTTTACCTTCTTTAATAATGCCCCATTACATTTGTTCAATATTAAATACCATAGTGAGTCTTATTTAATGATAACAAGAACAGTGAAAATATCCCACCTTACTATCAATGGCTTCCACTATTATTACTTTACTATGGTCCCTTCATATCCCCATTACACCCTTCATTCATGGGGGAATGAAGGACCCATAGTAGAGTAATAATAGTGGAGGTCATCCAATATAAGGTGGAATAGGTCCACTATGCTTGTTATTATTACAAAAGGCCCACTATGGTAGTTAATATCAAGAGTAAATGTAATAGGACCTCAATAAATAAGGTCCACTAGGTAGTTAGGAGGTTTTTGTGATTAGGATCCTCTTGTTAGCTATAAATAAGGATGGATTCCTTCTTATGAATTATGTTTGGAAGAGTATTGTATTTGGATATTAGTTCATTAGGAGGTTGTCCCCTTAAAGAGGAAAGTGAACAAGAGTGGATTCCTTCCATAAACAAATCAATTGTAAGGTGTTTCCCTACCTTCAAGGTTTTGATATTAATAAATTCTAGAGAATTTGTATCTTATTCATGGATATATATCATGTGATAGATTTTTTATATTTAAGGTGCATAAAAAGTGGTATCAGATCCTTTTCTTAGGCCAAAAGAAGAATATGTGTTTCCTTTTTGTAGGTTTTCAAAGAAAAACAAAGAAGAGGGCCATGAAACTTATATCAATTCATGTATATTTTTATGTAGAAATTGAAGAAACCAACTATAGATAATAGTTCCTCTTTAAAAAACAAACAATTTCAAAAGAAAAAAAAAAATTGTCGAAATCAAAGTTCATAAAGTGGAGTTATTGTTGGTTTAAAGTCAGTTATTTTAAGGTTTTTCCATGACAACCACATGGACTAGAAAGCATAAATATTTTAATAGTTTTCTTAGATTGTTTCCAAACCAAAACCATTGGAAAGAGTATTAGGGGGCTTTGATTTGACATATTATATGTTATGCTTCTAATCAATATCAAGTGCACTACAACCCTTGCAAATTTCTTGTTATGCTTCTAATCAATATCAAGTGCACTACAACCCTTGCAAATTTCTACTCTCAAACCCTAACGCATGTTTAAAGAATGGCACATGGATAGTTTTCATTTATGGGATGTCAACTACTTTCATCTTCTATTTTATGACTCTACTCCACCTTATATAGAGAATGTTAAGGAGGGGAGTCAAGATATTTTTAAAACTACTAGTTTTCAACTGGCATATTCTCTAGGAGTAGTGTGTGATGTGGATGAATTTTCAGATATAAGTGGATCTACATATTTAGATCTACATGACCAGAGTAGGAATTTGGAGCACCATTTTCAATCAACTATTGATTTCATTTACCTTCAAAGAGGAGTTCACATGAGCACTTGGACATGGGATCCAAGATTAAAGTGGATCTTATTGGACTACTTCAACATGGTGGCTAGCACTAGTACATGGAATTCAATTGCTACAACGGAAGAATCATTGTTCTTATTGGCCTAATCCATATCATTCTTACAAACAACTCTTCCTCATACCTCCTTGAGTCCTTATAAAAAACAATTTTTTGGAGGTTGTATGTGCCCTAGTAGTTATGAAACACGTGTATGTGTAGGTTTCTCAAGGGAAGTCACGTACATGCTAATAAATGTTGAAAAAAATATAATTATTCATAATCAAATGTCGAGTTATAGGTTTGGTTAGTTTCCTAACTCCTTTTACCCATACTCAACCGACTCTAACCAACTAGAGACCGCATTAACAAAGCTTTTTTTTTAAGGAGAAAGGTAATGATACTTTGCACATTAGAGAAAACACCTATTTGGCTATACCCACCGAATCTATAAACCCATACATATCCATGTTGCTACTATAGGTTTGGTTAGTTTCCTAACTCCTTTTACCCATACTCAACCGACTCTAACCAACTAGAGACCGCATTAACAAAGCTTTTTTTTTAAGGAGAAAGGTAATGATACTTTGCACGTTAGAGAAAACACCTATTTGGCTATACCCACCGAATCTATAAACCCATACATATCCATGTTGCTACTAGTTGCTTGACCTAGAAGCCCTTGTTTCCAGCCTCTTTCTGATCACAAACCTATCTGACCAAGAGTCTCCCATATATTCTCTTTGGGTCCGTGGTGAATTCAGAGTCAAAGTCGATCCTTATAGCAGGATTTAGGGTGGAGGGACCTAGAGTCTCTTTCAATAGGTAAATACCACACTAGACAAGTATAATTTGTAACTACCTAATTGTTTTTTATCAATAAGAAACTCATTCCTTTGAAGTGTATTTTATTGGTATTGATTAAACTTACAATTCTTTCATATATTCTTCATAGAATACTAATTGCTCTTATATTTCCATCACTTTTCATAAGACTAATTGGTAGTTATTAGTATAACTACCTCTCTGTATAGATCTGCTTATTTGAGTTTCTTGTAGGTTGCAGAGGAACCATTGGAAAAGAGTGAAGAGACTATGACAATCGGGAACAACATCAACCGTTGGACTCCTTGTGAGTTAATATTTCTCTTTCTCTTAATAGTTAGTTATTTCTTTGGAATTTGGTTATAATCTCTTTTATCAGTATTCTTTATGGAATTTTATTCTTGTACAGTCATTAGTATTCTACAGTAATCCCACTACTGTATGGGGGTTTTCCCCGGAAGCAGTCTTCTACTTGATGAATCTACTCCACCTTATATAGAGAACATCATGGAGGGAAGTCAAGAGCTTGTTACAACTACTAGTTTTCAATGAGCATATTTTCTAGGTGTATTGTGCAATGTGGATGATTTTTCCTCTATTAGTGGATCTACATATTTATATCTACATGACCAGGGTGGGAATTTGGAGCACCATTTTTAGTTAACTATTGATTTCATTTACCTTCAAAGGGGAGTTCACATGAGCACTTGTACATTGTATCCAAGCTTAAAGTGGATCTTATTGGAATACTTCAACATGGTGGCTAGCACTAGTACATGGGACCTTGGTCTCTATCTTAATTCATCCTTATGATCAACACTCATCCATGGGACCATGGTTCATGGTTGTACCTCCTCACAACAAGTGTTGAGGGAAACACTCTTCTAAGGGGGGTGGAATGTTGGGATCCTCCCTAGGCATGTAATGGGAGGTCGAAGGGCCCATAGTATAGTAATAATTGTGGAGGTCATTCAATGTAAGGTGGATTCGGTCCATTGTGTTTGTTATTATTAAATAAATCCCACTATGGTAGTTAGTAAGTAATAAAGGTAATGGGGACCCGTTAAAGAAGGTCCAATAGGTAGTTTGGAGGTTATTATGATTAGGGTTTTCTTTTTAGCTATAAATCTATAGGAATTGATCTGAGTGTCACAACCCTATATTTTTTTTTCTTTGAAAACCTAAAAAAAAAGAGAAAAAAAAATATTATTTTGGCCCAAGAAAGAGATTTGACACCACTTATAATGTACCTTATATCTAAATATAAAATCACACACAAGATACAAAAGGATCATATATAAAATATTTTTTACTTGATTATATAAATGTACCCTTAATATAGGGAAACACTTTACAATTGATCCTTTTATGGAAGGAATCCACTCATTCCTACTTGCCTCTTTGAGGGGGAAACCTTCTAATGAGCTAAGATCCAAATAGAATAATCATCCACACATAATTCATAAGGAGGAATTCATCCTTATTTATAGTTGTCAAGAGAACCCTAATCATAACAACATGTTAAATACCTAGTGGACCTTCTTTGATGATTCCCCATTACATTTATTCAATATTAAATACCATAGTAAGACTTATTTAATAATAACAAGCACAGTGAAAATATTCCACCTTACATTCAATGGCTTCCACTATTATTACTTTACTATGGCCCATTCATACCCCCATTACACCCTTCAGTCATGGGGGGATGAAGGACCCATAGTAGAGTGATAATAGTGGAGGTCATCCAATATAAGGTGGACTAGATCCACGATGTTTATTATTTACAAAATGTCCACTATGGTAGTTAATATTAAGAATAAATGGAATGGGGCCTCAATAAATAAGGTCCACTAGGTAGTTAGGAGGTTGTTGTGATTAGGATTATCTTGTTAGCTATAAATAAGGATGGATTCCTCCTTATGAATTATGTGTGGAAGAGTATTGTATTTGGATATTAGCTCATTAGGAGGTTTCCCCCTTGAAGAGGAAAGTGAACAAAAGTGGATTCCTTCCATAAAAGGATCAATTATAAGGTGTTTCCCTACTTTCAAGATTGTGATATTAATAAAGTGTGGAGAATTTATAGGTTATTTTTGGATATATTGTATGTGATAGAAATTTTAGATTTAAGGTAGATAATAAGTGGTATTGGATATCTTTCTAGATCCATAAGAAGATTTGTTTTCCCTTTTTGCAAGTTTTCAAAGGAAGAAAAAAGAGGGACACATCACTTAGATCAATTCATGTAGATTTATATGTATAATTTGAATAAACCAAGTACATATCAAAGTTTCTCTTAAAAAAAAATGATTTCAAAAAAAAAATCATCTGAATTGGAGTTCAGGAAGTGGATTTATCATTGATTTTGTAATATTCCAAATTTAAAATAGTATGCAGAACATAAATAATTAGCTATAAATTGCAGATAAACAATGATATAACCAGAAAAGTACCATAATAATACCAGAATAATACTAGAATAACACCAAAAAGACCATTTTGATTACTGAGAGCAATGTTCACTTGCCTCTTCGAGGGGGAAACCTCCAGCAGAGCAGAGCTCTATTACAATAATATCCAATACCAAACGTATCATACCCTCCTATTTATATTAAATATGTCTATCCAAAAGAAAAATCTAGAGGAAGATCCTTCTAGAAGCGGAAGCTTCTATTAAGTCTTCTTACATTTAACTTATTCTTCCTTATTTCTAGGCCTTATTAATATTGACCTTTACTACATGGAAATATATTATTCTACCTACATGAGGGGTTAGGTCCAACTTAAATGAGCGATTCAGACACAATGGAACATTCCTCTTAGCCAAAAACGTATGAAAGTGGAAGAAAAAAATATGTGGCAACACGATTTCATGATCTCAATCTAAAATGGTAGTGAATATTCATATGCACTATGATACCATGTTTCAAAATATGGGTATTGAACCAAAGGAAAAACTCCTTTAGTGACCACTCAGGAAACCATATCAAAGATCAACACACTTGTTGGTGAAAAATTAGAGACCGAGGTTCTCAGAAATTGCCAGCAAAGGATATTGTTGTATTCTAGCAACACTGGCATATTCAACCTTCCACAAGGGAAGGAGGTCTCACCCGAAGCATAGTCGAGACATGTGTGATGAAATGAGTCATGAATAATTCATCATCAGAGTTAACATAATCATATCTAGATCCATACATCATTAATCAAAGACATACATAAACAGTAATGAAATGTTAATGCACATGATAGAAGGAAATGTACAACATATAAATCATGCATGCATGCATAATACATCAAAATTTTAAGTCCTAAATAATCTCTTATATCATAAACATATTAAAACATTCATAAATGGAGTGCATCCCTCATACATTAGTTTACATATAAAAAGTCATTCCCATATACCCATTACAGACTTTGAGCCCCTATGCAAACACAATGACATTCAAGAACCATTTACAATGTCTCTAGAGACTGACTCAATACCAATAGTGATAATAATAATACCAAGAAAATAATGGTAATAGTAATAACAGCCATCTTCCCATTACATAGCTCCCTAGTTATACTTTTTCCTCAGGTGCTTCTTGGATTCTTGATTTCGCTATTTTTCCAGCCAATCTTGATTACACTATCTTTTCCTTACATGCACTAAAATCTCTTGGCTCTTTCCAATGCTTGTCCAACTAGTTCATGATATATTTTTCACTATTAGCATGCTTTTCAATTATCTTCTAGATCATATAATGGTGTTTCGCGACTTCAAGTCTTTCATTTAGCTGCTACATTTTCTTCAAAATAGACACTTCTCAAAATGGAGGGCCCAAGAGGACTCGACCACAATCTTTGACTCATCCCAATTCAACCTTCCACTTCCTTCCCATGACCTCTTACAAATGACAACCCAAATTAGGGACGATCTATACTGTTTGTTGGTGGAATTAGTCATAATGTTCCATTTTTTCTTGCCATTTCCTAACGACAATGGATGCACTTATCACAAATTCTTGGACCACATCAATGGTAATCTCTTTATGATTGGTATCAAGTACGGATTTCCATTCAGAGTTAGCAACTGAATCTAGGTGTTGTATTGGGATATACATATATTGGACTATAGGGTGAAATTCCCTAAGCTATTTCTTCATGACTTGAGTAGCCTCATGTAGAGCATCCATATTTTGATCCGTTGTATGGATCTCTACAAAATTTTCTTTCTTCTCAATATGATCCTCGATAGCCTACACTTCCATGTTTAGCTAGTTAATTTATGCACATAAATCCTCAAATTGCTTTCTACGACACTTTAATAATTCGACCCAGTCATTGATCATATTAAACAAATATTAGAATTCATCGGCCCAAGAATGGAGGGATGAGAAGATGTTATCTCCATCAACAATGAAATGGATGATCTTCTCACGTAGATCTTTAGGCCTCTCTTTTTCCTAGATTTTAATAGTCTCAAGTTGGTGCTGGACATTGTCGAACTTTCCTGTGAGTTGTGTCCATGAGTTTGCAGCAAGCACGATATGTTCTGTAGCTGAAACTGGGGTAATGTCTTCAGGAAAATCTAGTACTACCTATCTAAATTTGGGCCAGACTTGAACAATTTTATCTGACATGACCATAATGGTGGATTTGGCCTGTACTTGCAAGCCATGCTCATATTCACTAGTGGAAGATGTGACAACTAACTCTTAGAGAAATTGTTGTGATTGTTGCATGATATTATTGTTAATCTATTCAACAATGATAATCCTATGCTCCAATTGGTCAGTGGATGCATGCACGAGCTATAAGATATGGGGCATAGACTAATTTTCAAGCTCCCCACTCGTTATGGTCCGATCCAATGAAAACCATGAAGATAGTGGTTGGTCACTGGCGACTGATCATTCAATTAGGATGGGGTTTCAACACCGTCAGTACTAGGATACATAGTGAAGATATTGTGGGAAATGTGATCCTAAAACTCAAGAGGAAGTGTCACAATAACATCATTGTGCTCGAAGCATAATTCCAAGATTATGCGACACTAGTGAGGATCCTATAGCATCGAATCAATCTATTCCTTAATAGAATTAGTACTATGAGATGAGTGAGTATATTCCTGGGTGTCCATATGAGTATCTAGAGGATTTTGTTCCATTTGTGTTTGCACCTTTAGCCATGTCTCTAGCTCAGAATGGAGAAAAATGTCTAGCTACGTGTCTAGGGAGACTTCCTGCAGAACCTGGGAAAAAGAAGAGGGAAGTGGAATGGTGGTTCCTGTAGTCATTGTGAATAGGGTAGTAGATATGGGTGAAATAGTGTCAAGATGATGGTGAAGGGATGAGGTAATGGAATATGGGGAATCCATAGTTGAACTAGGAATTTGATGGCTAATATCATCTCCGAGTGGACTGGGTCTAGACTAGTGGATCATCAATAATAGTGATGATGGGAATGGAAAAACGAAAATTTGTGGTGGTGGGGCAAGCCAAAGGTGGAAGGTAGGATAGAGGAGTGACTTTGGTGAAAATAGGGTTAGTGGTAGACTTACATGGATATTCAGTTCGCGATGTCTTGATAGAGAAAGAAAAACCAAAGACTTCACACAATTTATTACCAAATATAGTCGTGTCGTCTGGAATGGAGGAGAATGGAATTTGAACTGTCCCCTTTGGGATAATTTCCTCTTCACCTTCTTCTTCCCCTTCCTCTAATATTGAGGGCATCTAATATCACTTTGTCGAGATGGGACCTATACTAGGTGTCTGTGTAGGAGATAAATCTTTTAAGATTGAAGGCATCGAGTTGAGAAAACTAGATCTTTTCTTTTCCTTCATAACTCTCGGTCATCCCATGAATTCCTTGTCTAGAATTTCCTCATCCAAATAGAAATGAAATGGAGGGGTGTGAAAAATGGATGAATCTATAGCTAAGAGCCTTACAAATGTGTCTTCACGATTCACACCAAACCAAATATTATGGGTGTGGTTGTTGAGAAACACCTGTGGAATCCTTGGTCGTTGAGTAGTGTAAATAAGATCATTGTGCCACTAGAAAAAGGAATCATCATGGTCCTTGGAGTGAGTAGTAGTAGTGCGATTTTGCCAAGGGTCGAATAGCTTGGTGATCTGGCTATCAGGATCATGGGAGAGGCATCTATAATAGCATCATTTGATGCCTTCTATGCCCATGATAACTTGTTGGCCTTAGTTACATCCCTTTCCCTGTTTGCAAGAGATGAATCCCCCTTTTCATCCCTAAAAACATATTAAAAAATCTTATTTTTCTAGATATACGCGACTATCCTTAAATCATTCCACATACACATGCACCTTTCTAGTTAGCAACTTGTGTACATGTTTAATTGGCTCCAAAAAACAATAAATCATGACATTTCGAGTGGAG
Source organism: Picea abies (assembly GCA_900067695.1). Classification (NCBI taxonomy): domain Eukaryota; kingdom Viridiplantae; phylum Streptophyta; class Pinopsida; order Pinales; family Pinaceae; genus Picea; species Picea abies. The sequence goes on from CBVK0100268765.1 coordinate 16,453, forward strand.
TTAACAGGTTCCCTACCTCCTATAGCTCATTCATAACTAATCCAACTGTCAAGAGTATAAAAGAGAGCCTTGGGATGGAAGAAAACTATATCAAAGAGATGCAACCTTATGCTGTCAATTTCCTTATAGCCCTGCAAGTTGTTATTTCCCTATTTTTCTTAGATTGTCTTCCCATCTGAAAACCCTTGTTTTTCAGGATTTGTGTTTTCCTTTATCTCATCAAGAATAAATTCATTTCTTCCTTGGACTTGTTGGAACAAAAAACTTTGAAGGTAGATCTTATAATCTCATGCCTTGGGTGGAGGGTCTTGGACCTTGGTTCTAGGATCGTGTCATGATGGTTATAAGTTGTAACCAACCCCTTTTATTGTTATTGATAAAAGAAATCTCATTCTTGTCCACTTATCTTTGTCAATTCATGTTTTTTATGATATTATTTGTATTTCATTTTGAATGTAACATAGAAAGTGAATTGATTATATTTAGTTAGTTAGCGAATAACTACCTTCTTGCAGTTGCATACTTATTTGGTTGTAGGACTTTCAGAAGATATGGTGAAGGAGTTCTGGAGTGAAAGACCTCGAGAGGGATCAACTTTAGATGTTGGGTTCGAGGTATGGTCTCTTTCCTTTCTTCCAAAAGTTAGTTATTGCAAGTATTTATCTTTAATTAACTACCTAATTAGAGCTCCCTTTTATCCCTTGGATTGCATCACTATAAGACTAGTCTTGTTCTCACGATCTCAGTTTTTCGGCCACTGTTGTGGTCAATTTTGAAACTTGAGTTTGTATTTGAGTTCAATACTTCCCTTTTGTGCTTTCCCTATATTTTACTAAGACACACAAAAAAATTATTTATTTTATCATCTTTGATTAGTTTTCTTTGTTAGAAAGAAGAAAAAAACGAAAAACCCTATTTATCTGCTAGTTAGGTTTTTTTTTTATATTGCTTTGTTTTGATTTATATTTGAAAAAGAAAAAGATATTAGTAAAGGATTTTGTTTTATTCTCATATTGAAATAATTTCAAAGGAAAAATAAAAAATAAATACTTGTGTTTTCTTTTTTTTCTTTTCTCAAACGGATGCATTGTGCATTTCACATCAGAAAGATAAATTATCACATTTCAAGATTTGAAATTTTGTTCATGCATTTTTCTTTTTGAAAATATTTTTCATTGAATAATTAGAGTAACATTTTTTTTCCAGTGTTCTTATAATTTTCATTTTTGTAAGAGTCTCAAACAACATCAGTTTAACTTCTATAGCCTTTGAGTAAAAACAACCAATAAAATGAATGCTAAACTTAAGCATTACTAGGTCACTTTGTTTTTAGGGTCCATAAACAAGTTTACAGTTAGGGACTTGGATTAGGATTAGAGAGATAACTCTCCAAGGATAGTAAACAAACATAGGATTCTAAGTTAGGGAGATTCAAACCCAGTTTTATTATAAGTGTGGTTGCAAAACTCCTCTCACATAGGATCCAAACACAAGGTCGCATAAGGAAGATCCAAGGTGATAACCCCTCCCAAGATTGACTAAGTATTGTAGAGAGATCATATTTTGGGGGTTTTGTTGGTTCCTTTACCTCCTTGAGAGGTGACGTTATCAAGGATTTGGGATTTTTTAACATGACCATACATTCTATCCCAACTGTCAATTGTTCCCCCAGAAGCTGACTGGGATTTGGTATCCATAGTTTATCTTCCTAGGTATCTCAGAGGTGATTGTAGGGGGTTTCTTGTGGTACCTGAGGCATACATTGTATCACACTTTTCAATATTTTTGGAAGGTTCCCCTTGAAGTGAGGGTACTTGCATTGGATAAGGATATTTAGTGGAGGTTGGGGTAATTGCTTCTCACTCCCTTGTTCATCGGTCTCCATACTTGATCAACCCATATCGATATATGGAAGGTCCCTTTCCACTTTTTCATTCCCTTGGACTCAAGGCCTTATCCACCTACTCTGGGTTTTTGAAGAAGTTGTTCATTTGCAATGTTTCTCTTTGGTATTTTTTGTGAAGTGTTTATTTGTATAGTTGGCCTTAGTTTGTATCAGTATAATCACTTTTCGATAGTTGATTCAAGGTGGTCAACCAATTCCTCTATTGGTCAGGAAGGAACTTTTATATTTATCTTGAAAGTGTGGAGCCACCTCTTAGATGGCATGGGTTTTTACACCACTGGTTCACTAGAGTCAATGTGTGAGACTTTTTCAGACATGAACAATCCTGCAAGGGACAAACCTGTGGATAAGAATGATATGGCCAAAGTTCTTGAGGATACCAACCAAGGGACCCCTTCCCAAGGGGATTCTTGTTCTTTTCTGTTCTTTGGAAATGTTGGTGCCCCCTTGATGGCCAATTTGAACATTCTTGGTTTGAATGTATGACTACCAGTTTAGTTCTGGACCACTCTAAATGTTCCAAATTATCTTGTTACTTCTTAGATAAGAACTGTATGTGATGGGAATCAAATGGATGTCAATCCCTTATCTTCTGCATCCACAAAGTCTACTCCTTCACCTTCTTCCTCTTCTAGTGTAATTCTTTCTACTAGTAACCAGAAGTATAAAAGAAATAGGAAGAGGAAGAGTAAGAATAAGAAGTCACCAAGCTTTTCCACCCACATTAGGGATGTACCACCAGCCACTTCTAGTCATGTTAGGGGCACAAGTGCAGTCCCTGTAAGTTCAACTCACATATAGAAACCAACCTATGCTAGCCATGTTGGAGTTACATCAATAACCTCTATGAGTCTTATTGAAGGCATGCAACCAGTCACTGGAAGTCATGTTGGGAGCACAAATATAGTCATTACTAGTCACACTAGAAAAACATCACCAACCTTTGCAAGTCATGTCGGAGATCTACAACTAGCCACTACTAGTCATGTTGGGGGAAAGCAACCAGTCGTTGTAAATCATGTTGGAGGAACGAGTCTAGTCACTGCTAGTTATACTAGAAAAAATCATTGACCCCTACAAGAAATGTTGGAGACTATTAGCACTAGAATATGGTCTCTGATTGTAGGAGGACATGCCTAGCACCTCTTAGTTATTTCAATGGTTTTAGGGTTAAGGTTGGTTTAAAATTGTCTTCAAGGACTAGGTTATTGGGATAGGTTGAAGGATAATAAGTTTGAATACACCCTTTTTATCATGTTACCAACATCATTCTACCTAGTCAAATTCGTTCATTCTGACAACTAGATAAATAGAAGTAAAGTAGTAGAAACAGAAAATACAAGTTAATATTTTGTTTACTTGCAAGGAAGTATTTTAGGTCCAAATATTATTCTAAGACATGAAATAAATATTTGACTGTAACTCCTGAAACAAGTAATTTAACATAAAAAATTGTTTACTGAAATAAAAAAGAAACAGGACAAAAGCAATGCTTTGCAAAAATCTCAGAAGCATTCAAATAAGATAGATAGAAATAAAGACATAGGAAAAATAATCTATCATCAAAATGTTTGATTTATTGAGTGCCAAAAGTTGTATATCTTTAGTTTTTTGTAAAATTTAGATATATATCTTCCCCTTTTACACCAAAAATCAAATCCACTACTCTCTCTTTGTATTTTCATTTGTAAACAAAGAGTGGTTCCAATTTTAGATTCTAGATCCTAAAATCTAGTTGCAGTTATGATTACAGAATGGGTACTCCACTCTAGATGTATCTTGAGATTGATTTACATCGAATCAGAATAAGTAGCTAACCCAAGATCCTAGATGAGAGATCCTTTATCCTAAGATCATATCTTTGACTCAAAAATATTTCTTTGATCTTAATAAATATAATCTATAACAATGGTTTCAAGAACACGTACATGAAAGAATTGACCCTAAAATTTCCATCTTGGATTTGTTCATTGTATTCCATAGTGTTCATCCTACTTGAAAAAATATTCAATGACGATCCCAAAATCCTCAGACCTCTTCTCTTCAGAAATATCCCTTGTTTCAAAACTGAGGACGCTATGGGATTACCTGTATATTTTCATTACCTTTTTTCTCCCAAATTACAAACTCGATCGGGTTTTGTTTTGGTCAGCATATTAATATCATTATGATGCTTCGACACACCAATTTTGAGATAAACCCGATTCAAGGTTTTCGAGAACAACATAAAATGGTTTTAGGTGACAATGGTTCATTTCTAAAAAAATATGGATTAATTTGACTTGAAATTCATTAAGTTTGTTTATCTTACTCTAATGCATGTCCCCTCCAAATTTTGCAGTGAATGGATGCATGGTTTGAAATATATGGTCAAATAAAATTTATACTGAAACTCAAACTCCCTGTAGTAAAAATAATGAAACCTTTGCTAACACTTTGGATAGGCCCCGATTTCTATAACATGAAAGAAACCATAAAGTATGATCATCGATTGCATAAACTTTCAATATTTTAGTGTCTTTTGATAATGACTTAGAGATTAGTCATAAATCATGTATGAGATCCCTGAAAAGTGCAACAAAACCTATACCATTCTCACTAAACAAATTTCTGCCTAATTTCTAGAAAAGTTTACAAAAAATCGATTCCCTCTGGTTTTAAATGGAGGAGTTTACCACCTTATTGGGACACATACTGCTAATCATGCACTATGTTTGTTCCTATGAGAATTAGGTTTTTTTTTTCTTTGCAAATGAGGTTAGAACAACATCTGCACAAATGTTAGCACAACAGGGTCATGTTGCATGTGAAAATAATCGGAATAGTTATTTTCGATAACCTCATCACCGCATAAAACATGAAACAAGTAAAATCTCCATCGAAATTATGATATGAAAAAGTGTTATCACACCCCAATATATGAGGTTTATATAAATACTGATGGATGGCAAGTTGTGCTCAATTTATCATAATAATATCACCATTGGACAAGGCAATGCTTGAAACATGGAATGATGAAAGAAAATAGCCATTTCCTTAATACTTCTACATGATAAGAATGTACCATCACAGAGTTCTAATTTTGAACCACACCTTTAGTCATGATGTTTTTTCGTGTGCTACAAGAATGAAAACATTCTTGCAGCAAACTTGTTTATCCTCTAAAACTTTGGGAAAAGCCTTTAATTGGAAATGTAAATCAAACAAATCTTATGTGACACATCTTGACCCATCCAATGATTTCTAATCATTCCTTATAAGAAGAAAATGAAACTAGTTTCAAGAAAAGGTAATCATGCAATAAAAATAAAGTGTAAATTAAATGAAGAAACTTAGACCAAGGAAAAGGTTTGTGAATGGATAGGATAGTTTTAGGAGAACAAGGAAGTTATGCAGGTTTAGGGATTAACAAATACCACCACTTTGCCTCTACTAGTCATGCTAGGGGAAACCCACCAGCCATTGCAAGTCATGTTGGGGACATCAATATTGTTGAGAAGCTTAGATGAATAGGATGTAAGCCCTAGTTCCCTTGTAAGATTTGAAAGGGAGATCACCTTAATCATTTGTGGCCTTCTATTGTTGTGGAATGAAAATCATGGTCCTTGTGTGAAGACCCTTCTAGTTTTGATTCATCATCGGTTTCCCAACAATCTATTCAATTGTTGGTTGATGATGTTGTCATGTCAATGCAATCTTTGGTTGATACCACTCTCAGTTTTGGAGTTGATGCATCTCTTGACCATGTTGTTTCGCATCATATTCAACCAGTGGTTGAGGAAGTTATTGTATCAATGGAATCTTCAGTTCATCCCACTCTTCTCTTGGAGAATGGAAAGTCTACCAAAGTGGTATCAACGATGTAATCTTCAACTGATCCCACTCCCTAAAATAAGAGTGGGATCAGTTGAAGATTACATCGTTGATACCACTTTGGTAGACTTT
>CBVK0100268867.1:0-10924 GCA_900067695.1 Picea abies
ATTTTGAAATATCCAAGGGAATATAACCACTGTACTCCCAACACCACATTGGTGTCTACCAGATCCACCACATAAAAATCATTGGTCAATGTGTAGTTTCCCAATGTCAAGTCCAACCCTTAGATCCTCTTAGTACAAGTCATGTTGTACCCATTTTCTACTACCACATTTAATCCTTTGAATTCATTTGTGGGAATGTATCTCCTTTCCACCTTATCTGCATCGATGAAATTGTGGGTGGCCCCACCATCAATCAAAGCAGTTATTCTATGTCCCTGCAAGATATCTCTTATCATATAATATAATACCTGGGAACTCCTGAAAGTGTGGCAATATTTACTTTATTGACTCCTTATTGTAGTGGATTTTGTTCGGAAATATCAAAATGAGGTGGCTCTTCCCCACCACTTCTTTATCCATTTTCATGTGTATGAGATACCTCATCATCACTGTCATCCTCCTCATCGAAAAGAACCTCTATGTAGTGTACTTTCCATTTTCCCATGAAACGATGTCTTGGTTCCCAAGGTTCTTTGCAGTTATAGAAAATCTTCTTCCATCTTATCTCTCTCTAGGTATCCTCATCCATCATGTCCCTCCCTATCCATGGTTTTTGGGGAGGCTTCATCACCTATTCCTTCTATGGTATAAAGCGTTTCACTAGTGCCTTCTTGGCTAATGTGTATGTCATATAATGAGTCTTAATGATGGCATACTATAATGTGGGATTTTTAAAGGCATTTACCCAACCTCTCAAGGGTTCAGCTAAACCCTCTATGCACAACATCACCAACCTATGCTTAGAAATATCGATCACCATTACTGCCATCTTCTGGAATTTTGTGATGTATGTCTCTAGTGTACCTATCTTCTTCAATTGCATAAATTCCCTAAAGTGGATCTCCAGGTCCTTCCTATCGAACCGATACATTAGCCTCTAGGTGAAATTCTCATATGATGTGATGTTGCCATGCCTCAATGTTAGTATCCCATGGTACCGCCACTCATGAGACTCTCCATCCAAGTGTAGAGTGGAAAACTTGATTTCCTCTTCCTCTGTCATCGGGTAAATCTAGAAATAAGTGTTCAACTTATGTACCCATGCTCGGTTTGTGCCCTTGTCAGATCCGTTAAAGAAGAGGACCGTCATCTTCCCTATTTTACACATAAGATCATAATTCTACTAGTATGGTGCTCCTATGGGTCTATTCCTCATCTTGAGGTTGTAGTAGTTGTTGCAAGACAATTCTACCTGGACCACCTCACCTAGTGAGTGGTACTCTTTGTGGTTGTTAGGGACCTCGTCAATTGGATCCGACTAGACCTACACTCATGTAGGTTGTTCCATAAGGAATGGGTGTAACAATGGTTTGGGTGTTCTCCTACTCCTTGTCTGTAGGACACTTTGTGTCGAAATATGGGTATTTCTACCCTCTACATATGTTCTTCCATGAATTCCATTTGGTCTCATTTTCCCTTGAAGTCCTACTAGTTGTACGAGTACTGCAAGGGTCTGTTTTTGGGTCCTAAGAATCTCATCTTGCCTCTAGGAAGTTTCTTCTTGGTTTTGGTTGGCTTCCTCCTAGCCCTTGTTCAGCTAATTTAGTAGTCTGAGCATAGGGTCTCTTGTGATATCCTAGTTATCATCCATGTTTTCTTCTGGTTCTAACTCTGTTTGGTTTGCTTCTATCTCTTTTTCAGGTGAAATTCGAGAAGGTCCTCCACGCCCTTTCTTCCTAGGCATCAAATAGTGATCCAGGTGGATATCAGGGGCCATCTCTTCTCAGAGATAAGCTGCCACCATTCTAGCGAATCTTTCACTCTATATTTTTACAGTCTCTATACATTTCTTTCATTAATAGAAATCATTTATCACTGTATCTCTGTGTTTATGGTTGCATCTCTGATATATTTCTTTTATATTACTGGATATACGCAGTATCTTTGTGCATTTCTTTATTATATCTCCGCTCTCATTTCGTGCCGAAAATAATCCGGATCAAATAGGCTAGAAAAAACACTAGCTTTGATACCATTGTAATGTCCCCAACTAGGATAGGTGGGAATATTATGTTTTCTGTCCCAAAATTTTTTATTTCTTCTTGTGTAAATGTGTCAAACACTTTTATTAATGGTGTTGTTAACTTCTTACAAATAGTTTGCTCAAATAGGAATATTGTCAAACATATTGCATGCATCCATTACAGAGGAAATAGAGAAGATAATTATGGCATATTATTATGGATGGCAACGCCCAAAATCTCAACAATACAATGATATCTAGTGGTTGTAATAATAGTTGCAGAATACTCCTAAACACACAGATCTAATGGTTTCCAGGAAGCTGTAAAATCTACTACAGAAATAGTACAAAGAAAACCTAAAATGATGCCAAATTTATGATGTCCACTGCTCCAAGGCTCTCCAAGCCCTACATTGTTCTACTCTAGTAATGCTCGCTCTTCAAGCGGCCTTCTGATCTTTCCTGCAACCTTCATGAGCCTGATCTGAACTGAATTTTACAATCCCTAATCGCAGAAGTCCTGATGGGATGACTACAGGATGTCTAGTAGGGCCTCACGAGACAACCTATGCTCAACCTATGGGGGTGTCTCCTTTCACCGTTTTCATAAAACCCTCCTGACACCTGCAAATTCTATGATCGACCTCTTCCAGAAAATGTCAATAATACCTTGTGCAAGCCGATATTCCTCCAAACTCTCTCCAGGATGAAAATAACACCAAAATGAACTCAAATGTGGATTCTGGATCAATCCTCCTCCTTGTCTAGCTAGGGTGGATATTGCACCACCAAAACTAAACTGAAATGGAAGGGTTTTTCCAAACCCTAATGAAAACTTGGCTCAAAGAGCACATCAACAAGAGATCAAGTCATAATTACAAATATAAGGGTTACCCCTCTATTTATCCCTCCTCCAAGCCTTCTATATCTTTCCCCGTTTTGACCAAATCAAACCCTCATTTTATTTTCCCTCCAATTTTATTAAAATATAATTACTTAATTTATTTAATGTCACTTTAGGGTTTGACAACAAATAAAATTTCTTGAATCCCTTTTTTATTGTTAACTATAGCCTACGGGAGTCGTATGGGCTATTGATTGATCCTTCGTCATGACCAATTGGAAGGAGACATTACATGGTCAGTGACGTGGTGGCAATTTTGGTGGTGAGATGGTGAGCCATGGTGGTGAGGTGGAAAATGAGCATGGCATAGTCATAGAATGTGGTATAGACCAAATAAAATGGTTTTATTGCATTCCAAGAGGATTGGCTTTGAAATATCCCCTATCTATGAAAAACAAATTAAATTGTGCCACGTATCATGGCCAAAAAACATCATCACATCACAAAGAGCCTTTAACCCTCAAACACTTGGGCAGTGCAAAAACTATGTGGGATGTTGATCTTCTCATCATCCCCATTGTTGGATATGGGATCATGCAATTTATTTTTTCCAACAAAAGGTTCCATATGGTAGGTCCATGGTGGCGGGGTGACAGGCCTTGGTGGTAGGGTCGATAGTGTGTGGTGGCGGGCCCAAAGGCTGACACGAGTTCTGCATAGGCAAGGTGGTATTGGATAATAACATAAGTAGTATCACATGGAGGCAAGGTGATTTTGAATAAGAAGTTTGGTGATGCAAATCCAATAGGAGGATTCCATGTATCAGGGGAGAAAACCTCTCTCACATTGTTAAGGGTTGTTAACCCTCGCGAAAGTTGATGGTGTGAAATCGTTGAGGGTCATTGATCGTCCCTTGATATCCATTGTTGGATATAGGGGTATGCAAGTTGTGTGTGCCAGAGGAAAAAGGGTGTGGGATGGAACCCACCCATCCCCACATCTCATGAACATTTTCCACATTGAATTCTAACAGAAGAGGTGGGACCCATGTCCCATCTGTGGTCAAAAAGGTGTCAGGTGGGCATCTGGGTACGGTGGGGCCAAAAATATCATTTAATTTATAAAATAAAGGTAAAGGAGGTAATAAATGTTGATGAGGCAAGGCCAGGGTAGTCAAGGGGTTGATGCGGCATCACCTCAGGGTGCCACATGGACTCAGAATGCCACATCATCATCCATGACAACAAAGATGCCACGTAGGCAAAATTGTTCCATAGTGTAAAAAGAAAACAAATTCTAGAGATATTTTCTTAATTTGGACATAACTAGAGTACATTAAGTCCAATTTTGTAACACACCCATGATGGGGCATAAAAAAAAATCACTTTTCCTTAATCTCTCTCTAGGTTCCCTCTTCTTCAATTACAGGTTCTTCCAAACCCGTGGCTCTTTATGGGCCCCTTTGAAGGGTTTGAACGACAGTTGCTAGCCCCCTTCCTTCATATGACCTCAGGCTATGACCACATGCCTAACAAAAGGGCACTTCGCGACTTCATGATTTCGCATGTTGGGTATTTCCATGTGAGCCAACCCTGACTCTCCCAACTCTCGAACTCCCGAACTCTGAGCTAGAACCTAGCACATGCTAGCTCCTCTGTTAGCCTTCACCAATGTGACTTCCGACTATGACCCGAGGCCAATCTCACGAGAGCTTCAGGACTTCGCATGTCGGCTATTTTTTTGTGAGCCAACCTTGACTCCCTCGACTTCCGAACTTGCACTCGCATCAGATCGACGACCCACAATTGACACAATCCTACGGTTCTACTTTTTCCTTCGTGTATCGGAACTTCACGTCTCGGGAAGTTGGAATACCACTCACCTCCATTCTCCCTATTCCCAATTCTACGCTTGCCTTATATTGATAGTCCATGGTTTTCTTTGATCCCATGGCTCATATCAACTCACGAGTTTGCACTTCGTGAGTCCTCACAACTCTACCTTTGACTTCCCCGAGTCGTGAGTCAGCGAAATGTTGATCTCTCGCCACGTGTCCTTCCCATAACCGACGGCTAGGATCAACTCCACTCATTTCCTTCCTAGCACCGATGGATATAATCAACTCCACTCTTCCCCTTGCAAATCTTCCGAAGTCCGAGTTCTCGAACTTCTGGATCTACTGCCACCTATCAACTTCTGACGATGGATAGTTCCAATGACTTCAAAATTTGTCTTGTGCTCTTTCCTTGGGATCCAATGACTGTTGGTCCATGCACTCAGATCTAAAAACTCAGATATTTTCTCCTCTCCTTTGTGCGGTCCTCTCATCTATCTCTGATCTAATGGCCCAGATCCTTTCTCGTGAATCGAAAGTTTGCATTTTGCGACTTTGGAAAACAAGCTCCTCTGTTCTCCAGACTCTCGAGTTCTAATTTCCTGAAGTCTCTTTCCCAACGAAAGGAATCAATGGTTTGATCATTCCTTAGATCGAAGGCTCACTATATCTCCTAATATTTCACCTTCTTCCCGACATGTAAGATATCAGATGTTTCGAAGGTCTTGACCTTCTATTTACTTCCTACGAGCCCTGATGTATGGATCTCGAATTTTGTTTTCCCTCTTGATCTTAAAAACTTGAAACAAGTTCACCTCTTGGACCTCATATGTGCTTTTGAAAAGCGCTTGTCTCTTCTGATCTTGGTCCTTAGGGAATTTTGAATTCCCATATTGAAAAATGATGGTTCCTTTTTTTTTTTTTTTAAGATTGCTTGGTGATACATGCTATGAGGTTGGGGATTACATTGTGTTGTAGTATAAGGGAAAGTACAAGAAGTTATATACTTACACATATAAATACACACTAAAACATTATATATAGAAAAACATAGACATACAAATAGGCATACACATGTAGTGGGAGAACCATCAACGCATTTTATTATAGCCAAAACATTCTATGTCTTTCCATTGCATATATATATATATATATATATATATATCTGTGTCTGTGTGAGTGTGATGTACAATTATGAGTCAGTTACATTTCCTAATTGTTTGGTCAGTCAAATATAATTGTCTATTCGACTAAATTTCCTAACTGAATACTGCAGTCGACTTGGCTAGTCGATTGGAGGGTCTAGTCGACATCTCCCCCCTCACTTCCTTGCTCATCCCGAGAAAGGGGGAGAGTGTTGCTACTATATTGAAAGATATTTATAAAATGATAATGAGAGGGAGATAAATAAATAAGAGAAAATATGTTGTTGTTGAGTAGTGCTTGAATCCCTTTTATTTTCTATCAACTACTTATTCATGGCTTTTCTATTGGTTGTACTATATGATCATTTGTCTCTTAAGGAATTTCCCACTCATGCATTCTTACATTTGGAGGCAGTGATGATGCTATGAATTGTACATGGTATTATTCTTATCCTTTGATGACTAACTATGGAGTCCTTGAATGATAGTTGATGACCAGAATGTTCAAATCAGATGCCATGGGATTGAAGGACTAGAATTTTTTTTCGGTAAGTTGATGTATCCCCTGACTATTTTAGTTGTGTTAGTCCTTCAAATGTTGTTTGGTAAATAGTAAGGGTTGTTTGCAATAAGTGGTGATAGAACATACACCATTATTCAATGGAGTTTTATTCTTGTATTCCTACTGATTTCAATTTTCCCAAGAAATCCAGCTTGTCGGTCAATGAGGCTTCCTGTACTAGGATTGACTCTGGGTCAAATTTCTCTTCATCTTCCTTTGCTTTTCCTTTGATAAAGTTGAGGAGTTTAGTGTCTTGATTTGTTTCCATTTTTTCTTTGGTTTCCTCTCTTAACCATTCCTTGTCTTGATTTGTTTCCATTTTTTCTTTGGTTTCCTCTCTTAACCATTCCTTTTATTTCTTTGCCAATTATGTCTCGATTTCTTTTTCCCTTGCAATATGAGTCACTATGGCTACTTTATTTTTTGAGTTGATGGTGAGGTCCCTTGATTTCTTTAAATCATCAACTATTGTTCTTTGGGGTTTGATTTTGTTGTAGGTTGATGTAAAGTATGTCTACCAGTTGTTGATTATTGTATTTAATATGGTTTTCCATGAAGTGAAATCTTCCATTTTTTGACGTACCTCTTTAAATTTCTTAAAACCCGATTGCAAAATTGTTGTTGTTTATTGGACTAGTCCATCTTGATTATTTCTTAGTGCCCTATTGTGTAGCTATTTAAGGTCCTTATTTTATTTTCTGAGGTGTTGGATTTATTCTTTATTTTTATCACATGTGTGGTTTAATTGGGGTTATATTGAGTTATTTTCAACCGGTGTGATGTAATTGAGGTTGACCGTTCTATGTTTTGTTCTTGCTCATCCTCCAATCTTTTCTTCTTTTGTCCTCTTGTTTCAATATGCTTGTTGAAATATGCTATGGTTTTATTTTCTTCAGGACGCTTCATGTTAAGGGTTTTGTGGCTTCTTTGAATTTCAACTCTATGCTTGACTTCAAACTATTATGGGTAACTGCCTAATATTTTTTTGTTCGACAGGCTCTTTCAATAAACTTATTGGTAAAGATGACAATGTTTTCTCTTATCAGGGGGGTCAATAAAGTTGAGATTTGTATATGATTTGCATGTTTCTTTCCAAATGATATTTACATATTTCAGAACTGCATTGGAGTTGATTTCCTTCTTACCCTTAGATTATTTTTCCCATTGTCTTTTCTTAGTCGTTGTTTGCTTTGTTCACATGCCCCCTTCCTTGTTGATATCTGATACAAATGGGACTATGTACATGGCCACTACTCTTTATTCTTATTTCTATGCAACATTCAGAGGTGTTAGATTGTTTTGGTTATCATTCAATATCTTTGGTGGGATTAGGGTTTCAAACCCCATCTATCGATTAATATCCTGGAAGATCTAATATGTCATTGGTTGGTATTCCAATTCTTCGAGGGTTGGGCCTCCAATGAATCCACACCATAGTATGGTGGTGTCAAGGCTTAGTTGAATATGGGAACTTGGTGGTAATTCCCTTCAAACTTTCTACTTTATTCCCCATTTATGTAATACATTCTTCAAATTATTTACCGAACATTTGAACATTTCGTTGATCAATATGAAGTTAGATGAACTAACTAGTCCTGATGCAAAAATATTGAAATTTTTATGGTTGGGATCTACTGCGAAGTAAATATAGGTTCCTTGATGTAACACACATGACCCCTGAGTGACTTTCCTAGGGATGGGCATCCAAAATTTCATTCTCCTTAAGTGCTCAAATCCTTCATTTGGGGTCTCTATCACATGCTACTTATCCAGAGATTTCCAACCACAATCTCCACGCTCAAAACTGAGCTCAGAACCAAAGAATATACATTTCTGACGTTCTTTGGGCGTTCATTGGTTGAGGTTCACGTGGCACGCATGTGGATCCACCTCTTACGTGTTGTTTCTAAGTTCCTTCCTCCATGGTGGAAGACTATCCATCATCCGATCGCATGACTAGACTTAATCTCTTTCTCATATATCAGTTGTGGAGGAAGTTGATGCTTCGACGCTTCACACCTCTTTGTTATCTATGCATGAGACGACCCAAAGTTTTGAACTTCTGAAGTCCCATGAGCTCACTATGTGGCTCTGGCCTTCAGGACATTCGTTCTCTCTACCATACTACACCCCAAACCCTCTGGAGTCCCGAGGTCCTAAGCTCCCAGAGTCCCGGTCACTTCACCAACCCTTTTGGTTAGGTGGGCACGTACCACGAGCTAACACATGGAGGTCCATGTGTCCCTAGGTGACATCAATATGCCATGTCACCCCAGACTGACAACCTTCTAACATACCTCAGATATTAGAGTTGCAATCCAGACATATAGATCCATAGATATACTACTCTTGTTACTTTGGGAGTTTGGCGTTCAAGAGTTTGGCAGTGTAGACTCCTCTGGTGGCTAAGAAAAGTCCCGAAGAGTCCTCAAATCGATGGCTCTTGTCACTTTAGGCTTCAACATTTAGGAGTTTTGTGATGCAAAATCCTCCTTTATTTTGATTTTGGTCAGCATTGGGATGACTACATCGTAAATCCGACGGTTAGGATAGGACCCGAAGGATCCCTAGATCTATAGTCCAAGTTACTTCACGAGTTCATCCTTTAAGATTTTTGGCTCCACTACCACTCCATTTTCCCAAGAGTGATTTCACCGAAGTACCCTATGAGGGTCCTTCCTCTTGGATGATCAGACAATAGGTGGGGAACCTAATTATCTCCACCAAATATATGACTCTCCTTCACTTCATAACTTCGACGTTTGGGGAGTTTGATGCTATAGCATCTCCATTATCCCGAAGTGGAACTTCGTCGAAGTACCATACATGAAACATTCCACTAGATGATCGCACAGTCCAGAAGGGGCCCAACGAACTCTCTAGATCAATGAATCATAACTTTTCATGACTCCATCATTTGGGTAATTTTGACAGTTTTGAAGTTTGACATTCCAGGGCTTTGAGCTCCTGAAGCTCTGAAGTCGTCAAGAGTTATCTCCTTTCAGAATTACTACAGGGTTCCTTGACCCTAGTCATATGGACCCTTCGATAAATCTCACGCTATAAGCTCTACTCTTAGCCAAGATTTGGTTAAGGCCATGGGCACGAGCCTAAGGTCTCTTAGTATACTAGTTTGAAGGAAGCTCCTTCCTAGATCATATAACTTTAAGTTCTAAAATAGGGCAGGGTAATCTCCTGGAATTATCAAGACAATAGTAGTGCCAAGGGGCTTGCTCCGACTCTGGAGCTATGAAGTAACTCCTTGAGGAAAACACCTACGAGGGTTAAAATGGAGCATATGGAAAATCAAGCAGAAGCATAAGTACTCAAGGAGATAAATACATACACATCACTCGATCAATCAATATAGAGGCCAATCTTAAATGTATAAATACATGCGTTTATTCATTATTCCATTTCAAATAACAAAGCATGAAAAAAATTATTAGAACTAGAAGACATGATGGGACTGCTAAAAGGGGTGCTCGTTTCTACCCAACCATAATCTTAGTCACTCCTAATGGATTTACCATTGGCCACCCACGAGCTAGACCATGATCCTTTAAGATTGGATATTTTATTCCGACTCAATGAAAGTTAGGGACAAAGGTTACTCTCCTTCTCCCAACACAGAAATAGATAGGGATGAAGGTTACTCTCCTTCTCCCGACTCAGTCATAGATAGGGACAAAGGTTACTCTCCTTCTCCTGAGTCAATCTCCATTTCATGCGATCAGAACATACCCTTTTTCATAGTTCTTCCTCAAACCCGAGAGCTCAGTCTCTCGTTTCTGCACTCTTCACAGATCGTTTCCTTTCACCAGTATCATAGGCATATAGAAATTCATGATACATTGTCATAAATTTTAAATTTAGAATTTCTTGTAAATCTATTACCTACATATTTCCAATTCTACATTTTATTTTCATATTTGTTCTGCACAGTAACCAGATTCATAATTATGGAACATTCCTTACCATAGCAGTTTAGCTCAACAGGCAATTGGTCTTCCTTATGGGCTTACAATATTGCCATATCCAAGGCTCTTTCTTTTTGCAATTTATTCCTCAGCTAAACAAATTGTTAGTTCTTATGCACATTATATTTTTGTCGCATACTTGCAGTGGCTCACAAGCAATTTCAGAATTGTGCATACTGACAATCAAAATTATTTTCTCAAAAAGGAAATATCATTCCTTGTAGTTTGGCTCAGCAGGAAATTGGTCTTCCTTATGGGATTACAACACTACCATATCCATGACCCTTTTCTCCCTACAATTCATTATTTTCATAGCCAAACAAATTGTTAGTCTCTCATGCATCCATGTATATATATTTATATGCAAAACCATGCATACTAACAGTTCATCACATCTATATAAACATGAAAGGGAATCCCATTCCTTGCTTATGCCTCATCTCAACATACCAAACTTTTCAAAACATAATTCAACATTTCAAAGGGTTTAACAAATGTGCCAATATTCATGGCCACATTCATACCCAATGCACTCT